>CM062818.1:111300350-111500350 GCA_031772625.1 Pinus tabuliformis | reverse complement strand
ATGACCATGGTTAAGTATGATGGCTGAATTTGGATAACTTTGGTGAATAATTATTGACGATGGTTGACTATAGTAGAGCATGTTGGTAGGGTTGATGATTGTTGACTATGCTTAACTATTATTAATTTTGTTTGACTATGGATAATTATTGTTGATAATCGTTTATTTTAGTTCATTCTAGTTTTTAATGGTTAACTATGTTTGATTGTAGATTAAGTATGGTTGCATATGGTTGATTGTGGCTAATTATAATTTTTAATTGGTTATGATTGATAATGTTTGACTATTGTTAAGCATGTTTTGAGTGTGGCAAAGATTAAATATTGTTAAGTAAAAGTGATTATGTGCTCCCCTTAATACCTTGTAATTATGTGATCCAAAAAAACCTTGTTTGCATTATATTATACTAGAAAATGTTAATGCAACTTTGTTTGATGTGTTATTTAAAAAAAAATTGTCCTTTTTGTATCACACTTAAAGAAACTTTTATGTGATGCAATAAAAATGTTTTTCACTTTGAAGGAAACTTTGAAGAAGTGTGGTATATAATATTAAATATAAACTTGTATGCAATACAATGTGTTTGGGAAAAAATAACAGATTTGAGTGCCCAATGGGATGTTAAGAAAAAAATATTGTAGTGTGATAAGGTGTGATGTGGCCAAAAAAACATTGAGTGTGATACATTGTTCCATAAGAAAAGGAATTTTGAGTGTGAAACTAAAGTTCTTCTTTGGTGTGGATTGGTAAAAAATATATATTGGGTGACTTGTGTTTGTGTTTTGGTGTCTGATAGTCTTTTTGTTTGGTAACAACAGTGCATCAGTGGCTTGCAATTTCTGATAGGCCTGAATCATGATAGGTTAAAATTTCCTTTGAGGATAAGATTTTTGAATTGTGTTATTTCTATGTATTCTAGTGTGCGTGTTAGATGATATACGAGAGTTTGGTCTCACTCATATTCTTTGTGAACAAAAAAGATACCAAAATGGAATTAGTAGGACCTTAACCCAAGTATCTATTGATGGGAATCCATGTGTGATTAAAACTTGCCTCACTTTGATGTTGAAAAATAGTTGGAAAATGAATGCTAGTTGTTGGAAAGCATGGAACAATGGTAACCAACGATGGGACTCACTAATAGGAACATCATAAGGCCCATTTTTCCATTCGCTAGCCTATAATTTCCTCTTCTCTCACATTTATTAATTTTTTTTTACTATAATGTGCTTAATAGGGAGAGTAAAGGATGTTTGTCATACTTTGTGGCTAAATGTGATTAATGTGTAGGAAAATAGTGCTTTTGAGTGCATTTACTATGCAGATGTATGTTGGAAGTAGCTGGCAGAGATGTAGGAGGCTTGTCCTCTGCATTTAATCACCTACAACTTGAATTGATCCCTAAAATCACTCACCTATAGCTCGAAGATCTGCTAGCAACCGATGCACTCAAGGAATTGTGAGGATCTAAGGGAGCTAGATCCAATTTTTTAGAGATTTTGGAGGGAAGAAATCCTCTTTCCAAGGAGGATACCCCTTAGTCATTTTTTTATAAATAAGAAAGCCTAAGGGCTCAATAGGATTCGAACTTTTGGAGCAGATAGGAGCTACTAAGAGCTAGGAGCTTAAGATTGTCATTTTCATTCCTTTACATGATGTACTTGAACTCTATTTTATGTTAATGAAAATATTATTATTATCTTTCATATAATTTTGTTTCAAAGGGTTGAGTCCCCTTGGGTTAGGGCCCAACCCAGAGGCTCTAGTCTCTCTTTGTGTATTCTATCCATGCATTACCTTTCATAGCAACATCTCTTTTCTTTCTTGATATAAGTGTAGTTATACAATTTGTTGGTGCGGGTCTATCTACCAACTCTCTTGTGGGAAGTTTAGTTGAGGAATATGTATTAGCAAGCCAAAAACATATGGTTACTTTCCTTTACAATTGTTAAATCTTAGATTAATTCTCTTTTACATAATTTGTTTTCTGCATAATTAGCGATTAAATCACAATATTATTCAAGCTTTCATGGATGTAGGTCATATGCATGCTAAAATCTAGAGTTTCTTTTGATGCAAATAAGATTTAACTAATCCTTTATTTACTTAGTCTCATAAAATTCAACTCATCCTTTCTTGTTTAGTTCCATTTTGCTGCAATTTGGTTATTAGTTTGGCATTATTTTCAAGTTGCAAAAAGGATTATTTGTCTGGTGTGTAGGTACTACTATTGTCTTGCAGGGTCGGTATAGTCATCGTACATTCCTCCTACCATCATAATCCTCTCTCTCCTCACCTCACAATGCCCTCAATCCTCTATCACTGAAAGTACATTTCTAGGTCATTGAAGGAGACTGTGTGCATTTGTTTTTGTGTAAGATGGGCCTATGAGAGGTGGTAAGATTGGAAAAGGCTTCATACAACCTTCATATACCTTCATCTACCCTTTTCCACCTTCAAAATTCTCACAGATCCAATCTTGTAGCAATCTTGTATCAACCCCATAGCATCTTGAAGCACCATGTAAACTTGGCCAGATTTTCTCCAAAGGATTAATTTTTTCCCCTTGGCTTTGAATAATTTCCCCTAGGCTCTTAAACCATGATTGAGGGAGACCAAAAACCACTTAGAACTTGCCTTTTCTTCACTGCAAAAAATTTATGCAATTAGGGTTAGTGGACAAATTTCTGAATTTACAGATACAATGATGATTTTCTTGATTGCCTCATGAAATTCCTAAATAACTATGCGAGTGAAGCTAATATTTGGGAAAACATTGATTAAAGGTTGATTTATCCATGTAAGGTAGACTATAACTTGTTAAATTGCAGCAAGAAAAGGCTTCATTTAACTTGTGCCTTAGTCAAATGAAGAAATCTGAATTTCCACTTCAGCAAGATGAGTTTTCAGATAGTTAGTAGAAGTGACATGGCCAAATCACTCAGTTAAGTCAGTCAATTCGAGTTTGTGGGCAAGAAGTATATTTGTGCATGAGTTGATTACTAAGATCTAGCTATCTAGTGGATTTATATTTAGTGAAAGTCAATTATATGAGTTCTAGTGTAGAATAGATTCAATATGAGTTTATTGAGTAGTTTTAACTGTTGTCAACTCACTGATCTCTTAGTTAACTAGTCAATTTACTAAAAATAGCCCTAGTCATGCATTAAATTCGAATTTCCTAGTGGAGTGGAGGAAAAATGAATAATTGTAATAATTATTGTATATTAGTGATTATACAGAGTTTGCATTGAGAAAGTGAGCTAATTGTCTTGGGATTTGCACAAGGAAATAGGAGATTCCTTATTTTTTAGGAGTAGGAATTGCATAAGGAAATATGATGCATTTTTTGCCTAAGTATTGGGCAGAGTAGACTTAGGAGGAGGAGATCAATATTGCAGTGCTAGTTGAGCTTCAAGGATTGAAGTTGTCATTGTAATAGATCAATGTTCTCATATGATATAATAAAAACAGAGGAGGGGTTTTTCCCAGTTGGGTTCCCCAGTAAAAACTATGTTCATTGTGATTGAATGATTGCATGTGTTTCTATTGTTAGAATTCCTTATGCATACTTTAGTAAAATAAATTTGTGTTTATTGTTTTCAGTTTAAATTCATTAGTAGATGTGAATTTCGATTTACTTCTATATGGTATCAGAGCTATTGAAAAATACATAGAAATCGGGTTCCTGATCTTCTCTCAGAGAAATTTCGAATATTAGATTTGCATTAGGAATTTTCTTCAGTGCAGGAACAACGTCTTTCTATGGATTGAGACTTGAGTATGCATTGGAGGGAACTTCAAATTTCATAGCTTGGAAAGATAGGATGGAAGTTGTGTTATATGAAAATGGAGTATTTGAGTACACACAAACTGATATTCCAAAACCAGCACAATCAAATGCATAACATTTGGCTCATTGGAAGAAAGATACTACAAAATCCAAGATGATTATCTTGGATGGAGTCAGAGACCATGTGGTTTCGAGTTTTCATGGCAAGTAGACTTATTATGCAATGTTAGAAACCCTCATAGAGATATTTGAAAGCAATCATGATGCCAGGAAATTGGCATTGAAAGATAAGCTCGGGAACATTTGAATGCAGAAAAATGAAACCATTGTTAAGTGCATATCCAGATTCAATCAGATCAGAGATGAACTTGCAAGAGTTGGAGAGACTGTGCCACCATATGAACTAGTGAGCTTAGCACTCTTTTATCTTCTTAAGTCATGGCACAACTATCAAGATTTAGTTAATGGAAGAGACACGCTCCCAAACTAGGAGAGACTTTTGTATGATTTGGTGTAGGAGGATATTAGAAGAAACACTAGAGATGGAGTCTCATCTAGATCTGATGAGGAAGAAGACAATGCTCTAGTTGGAAAAGGAAAGAATTCTAAATAAAAGAAGGTGCAAGGCGAGGAAGAATCCAACCATAACCATGGCAAGAAGAAAGATCACTGTAAAATTAAATTCTTTCACTACCATGAGTATGGACACTATGCAACCAAGTGTCCACATAAGAAATCCAGTAAGGATTCTGCAACAACAACAAGAGGAGATACTCTTACATCACAATTCAAGTTGTTTTTCATCCTCATTTCCTACATGGAAATCACAGTACGAGGGAGTGAGTGGTACCTAGACTATGGTGTTTCATTTCATATGATAGGAAATAAGGAATCCTTCAACAAAGTTAGAGGAGAAGGACCTACAATTACACATAGGGCTTAGAGATGATGGAAGGTATAGTACCAAAAGGATTATAATTATCCCCTTTAAGAGGGAGTCAGGCTCCCATATTCACCTAAAGGATGTAATGTATGTGCTTAGTCTAAAGAAAAATCTAGTTTCTGTAGCTCTACTTGAAGAAAGAGGATATGCTATGGTGTTCTGTAAAGGGAAGACATATTTGAAGTACACTGCTACTAGAAAATTAAAAAAAATGGTGTTCAGGTTAAAATATCTACAAGATAGAGATGGATGCATGTGTTGCATTAAGTAGTAAGGTAGACCATGTTCAGGGCAAAGATGTTGGGGAGTTATGACAAAGGCGTATGGGACACCTACAGCATGGAGCTTTGAAAATAATGCAACAGATCGCCACTAGACTTCCAAAATGTAACCTTGATCAACATGATGTTTGCAAAGGGATGCACTCTTGGAAAATATGTTAAATTCTCCTTCTAGGGCTGAGATAGTAGAGCTTGAGCCATATTGGAGTGAGTTCACTCAGATGTGTGTGGACCATTTTCCACAGTCTCAAATGAAAAGCACATGTATTATGTGATATTCATATATGATTTTTCCTTCAAATGTTGGATCTATTTCATGAAGAAGAAAAATGAGGTTTATTCAAAGTTTGTTGAATTTAAAGCCTTAGTTGAAAATGAGACTAGGAAGAAAATTAAATCCCTGAGAACTAATAATGGAGGAGAGTATTTGTCTAATGCCTTCAGAGAATTATGTTCTAAGGAGGGTATTATAAGGGAGTTGATTGCACCCCTCAACCCACAAAAAATGGGGTTGCAAAGAGGAAAAATAGAAGTATTGTAGAAGCTACTAAAGAAATGTTGCATGAATAGGGATTACCACTATCTCTATGGGAAGAAGGTTGAAATAAAATTGTTTACTTCCAGAATAGGATCCCTCACAAAATTATTGGGATGATTACACCTAAAGAGGATTCACTGGGAGGAAGCCATATGTCTCCCACTTTCTCATTTTTGGATCCATATTATATTGCCATGTCTCCAAAGATAGTAGGAAAATGTTGGAGCCCACTGCAAAGAGGGGGATCTTTGTAGGCTATACTGAGATACCTCATATTTATTAGGTGTACATTCCCTCACACAGGATGATTTCTATGCGGAGGGATGTAAGATTTGATGAAGATAAAACCATGAGGATTTCTCTAGGGCGAGAACTGAGCATACCACCAGAGGAGGAGCTTCTAGCTCCAAAGGAGGAGCCTTAGTGAGATCCATAGAGTGAGATATTGTTCAAAGGCAAGAGGAAATTCTAGGAGGATGATGTGGAGAAGCCACATGTTGAGGAGTAGAGAGAAGTCTGAGTAGATGCACCACTCAAAATGAGCCTTCTAGAGAAGGGAGGAAGAGGACTAGGATGGTTGACAGGTTGGTACAAGAAGCTCAGGAGCAGGACAAATCTCATATATCCTTGTGTAGATAGAGGATATCACTAGATAGATACACCAGATATATGGCACACATGTCAGAGTTGATTGATTCTGAGCCATATTATTTTGAAAAGGCTATTTCCCAACAGGTGTGGGTATATGCCATGGTGGATGAGTATGACTTCATCACGAAGAATGATTCTTGGGAGGTTGTGCCTGTATATGAGGGAAAATCAGTTATTAGTTCTATGAGGTTGTATAAGGTGAAACATGCAGCTGATGGCAGTGTTGAGAAGTACAAGGCCATGTTTGGGGCCAAAGGCTTCCACAGATTGGGGAGATTGATTATGAGGAGACATTTGGCCCTATGGAAAGATACTTATATATCAGGCCCATACTTGCATTGGAAACATAGTTTGGGTGGAGGATACACCAAATGGATGTTAAAACTTCCCTCCTTAATGCCATGGTTAAGGAATAGATCTACATTGAGCATATTGAGGGGTTCAATACCTTTAGCTGGGAGACACATGTGTGTAGGCTTAAGAGATCCCTCTATGGTCTCAAGTAGGCACCTTGTTCTTGGTACAATCACATAGATTCTTATCTCAGTGGATTGGGCTTCAATAAGAGTGAAGCATATGCCAATCTCTACTACATTATGGTAGATGGAAGTCTACTCATCTTAGTTCTCTATGTGGATGATTTGATACTGACAAGAGATGACAAGTTGATCTAGTCTTGTAAGGAGGACCTTGCAAGAGAGTTCAAGATGAAGGATATGGGTTTGATGCACTACTTCCTTGGATTGGAGGTGTGGCAGGGAGATGGAGAGATATTTGTTGGATAGGGGAAGTACACCTCTGAGATCCTTCAAAGATTCCACATGCAGGATTGCAAACCCATGGATACTCCTCTAGGTACTAACTGGAGGAAAGAGGATGCTTCTACATGAGAGACAATAGATGGAACAATATAAAGACAATTGGTGGTGTCCTTGGTGTACTTACAAAACACAAGGCCTGCTATTTGTTTTGCAGTGAACCAAATTAGTCAGTTCATGGTGAAGCCTACCAATATTCATTGGAAAGTAACGAAACATGTTCTAAGATACCTCAGAGGAACAACAAACTTTGGTTTATGGTACAAGAAGACTTATGGAGTGAAGATCCAAGGCTTCACAAATGCAGATGTGGCAAGGATTCCCTCAGATAAGAAGAGCACACCCAGAGTAGTCTTTAGTGTTGGGTCAACAAAAATTTCTTGGTATGACAAGATTTGTAGCACTCAACTCAACAAAGGCCAAGTATATGGCTGTTAGTCAAGAAACATGCAAGGCTATTTGGATGAGGAATATCTTGGTGGGTCTCTTCATTTAGGGGATGGATATTACATTAATCCACTGTGACAATCAAATCTTTATAAAACTCTTTGAAAATCCAGTGTTTCATGATAGGTCCAAGTATATAGACATTAGGTACCATAACTTGAGAGATTGTGTGCAGAGGAGGATTGTGATGGTATAGTACATTCCTACAGAGGAACATGATGCAAACATCTTGACAAAGGTTTTGTCAAGAGGCAAGTTTGAGTTCCATAGGAGAAGGATTGGGGTTATTCAGAACCCTTTTTCTTGCTATGAGGGAGTGTTAAATTGTAGTGAGAAAAGTCTTCATTTCACCTGTGCCTTAGTCAAATGGACAAATTTGAATTTCCACTTCAGTAGGATGAGTTGTTAGACCGTTAGTAGGAGTGACATAGACAAATGACTTAGTTAATCCAGTCAATTCAATTTTGTGGGAAAGAAGTTGAGTTGTGCATGAGTTGATTGCTATGATCTATCTATCTAATGGAGTTATATTTAGTGAAAGTTAGTTATTTGAGCTCTACTCCATAATAGATTCAGTATGAGTTCAGTTGAGTAGTTATAACTATTTTTAACTCACTGATCTCTTAGTTAACTAGTCAACTTCCTTAAAATATCCCTAGTCATGCAAGCAATTCAAATCGCCTAGTGGAGTGGAGGAAAACGACATAATTTTAATAATTATTGTATACTAGTGAGTGTATAGAGCTTGGATTGAGCCGATGAGCTAATTCTCTTTGGATTTTCACAAGGAAATATGAGCTTCCATATTTTTTTAGGAGTAATAATTTCACAATGAAATAGGAGGAAGCATGAGGCTTATTTTTCCTAAGTATTGGGAAAATCAAAATTAGTAGGAGGAGACCAATATTGCAGTGTAGGTTGAGCTTAAATGATTGATGATGCCATTGTAATAGATCATTGTTATCATATGATATAATACAAAAAGAGGAGGGGTTTTTCCCAGTTGGTTTCCCTAGTAAAAAATGTGTTCATTGTGATTGAATGATTGCATGTGTTTCTATTGTCAATTTTCCTTCCGTAGAATTTAGTAGAATAAATTTGTGTCTATTTTTTAAGTCTAAATTCATTAGTTGATCCAAGATATTTCACTTATAGATGCATCAAAATTACATGAAACACAACTTATTAACTATGGAACTTAAAATCACATAAAATAATGCAGAAATAGCAAGGTAAGCATGAAACCATGACACAAATATTTGATTATATAGTTCATTCAATTTGGACTATGTCTTCGGGCCCTGCTCAATAGTGGGGATGCCTTCATTCATTAAGTGGCATAAAAAGAGATAAAAGCACAAGCAAAATTCATTTACAATCCTTATACCTCCAAGATGGAAGATGGATAAAGAACGGAGAGCCTAGCTTCAAAACAGACAATACCACCGAAATATTGGTGAAAAACCATGCAGAATTGCCTATCCCAACACCCAATTTGGATAATCGGGCTTTCTACACCCTCTCGGGACCTCCCTGCTACTGAAGGCAAGGTCCTGACTTGCTGCCAGGTCAGGTTAATGGTACGCATGATGTTTTCTAAACTATCCTACCAGTTCTCTCTCCCTTTCTCCGATGCGGATAGTCCTTTATATATGCTGGCGGTAAGTCTCTCGATTCGTGGGCAGTTCTAAACCAACGACAAGTTTAGCAGGCGGGTCTATTTTCTTTAATACAAAGGATCTTGGGTTCCACATAATATGTGGCAAAAAACCTCATAAATATGGAAAAAAGCTTAACCGCGCATGTAACCCGACGACCTTTTACTATTGACATTTCTAATCAGCGGACATACTAAAAGCCCATACATCAAGCGCCCTGCGATAATCGCGGACTCAACAAACTATTAAACATGCTATATAATATATCAGGTCAAAGAGTCCATATCACAAATCGCAATCAGTGGAAACCAAAATTAGTATAACATGCAACTGCTTCCCCCTTTGTGAAACGTGATTGTGATATAGTAAATTGCAACATAATTCTGTGATTGCGACATATCACACCACAACCAGGACTTGCTTCGTGGGCCAATTCTTTCACCTTCTCCTTTTCTGATGGGTGATTGCGATTTGATCGCATCAAAACCATGGCTTTCTTGGGGCCAATTTTATTTAAGCTGTGACCTCTTCCTTCTGTGATCTGTGATATGCGGGACCAATGGCATCCTGCCACTTGGTGCTTCCCCATTCGCTGAGAGTGTCTGCCACGTCATCTCCTCCTGCCACCTGTCCAAGTCAAACATAAACTTTGACTTGCTCTAACTTCTTCATATGAACTTGGATTTGAGTGCCATTCACACTGTTGGAATCGGGATGACGAGCACTTCGATCTGATGCTAATTTTATCCAAATTATTCCACTTTGAATTTTTTGAGTCTTCTACCATGCCACTGGTACGTTTTGAAGATCCACCTGGATCAATCCTCCCCACTAAGAGCTTTTGGACCACCAAAATCCTTTTTAGTCAATTGGTAAGTGAGGAAATTTCTCCCTCACTTTTTCTTTCTCCATCCATCGAGCTTTACTCAGATGCATTCCTTTGAAGCCCACATGAATGTACTCCACCAAAAGCATTAACACATCTAGCACACTGCCTGTGTCCTTGCCAAACCACACTTTCAACCACCTGCATGCAAAGCTGGTACATCCTTTGCAATCATATACAAACCATACATGACTCAAACAACCCGCCACTCGCCAAGAGTTTATAGCACACACTCTTTGGTCAAGGATTACATAATAAAAACCAATACCTCAACTACTCATAAGAAAATGCCACAAACATCATTGTTGTGTTTTGAAGCAATTAAAAAAACATCATCACTTTTACATTTACTTGCAACGCATGATTTACAAACCGTGGCCATAACAAGCTACTATATCTAAAAAACCATATTTTACTTAATAAATAAGACCATCATGAATGTTGGATTCATTTGTTGAGCATTTTCACCCATTGGCTTATTTACTGATGCTTCTCAGAATGGAGCATATGACACGTGGCTCCCTGGTGTCCCACCTCATTGCAGTGACTCCAACGATTCTTTCTTCTCCAAACTTTCTGGGTTGTCTTGGAGTCTCTGATGTACCTCTGATAAGTGTTCATGGATCCCTCACTATCACTGGAATGTGATGAGGTTCCCTCATCATCTATCATTGGTGGGTCGCTGACTATTTTGGAGCATTCCCCAACTTCCTTCCTGACATACCCAAGTCTTGCATGATGAGGTAATTCCTCCACTTTGATGGGGTTTATGATGCCTTAGCCATTAATGTCGAGGTCCTTCCCCTGATACCCCATTTTCTTCAACAGTTTGGATCTGATATAGTTATTATGTTTTTCAAAAACAAAAAAATCATCATCTGGAAAGGTACATGAAATCGAAAAAGCACTTTTTACCTTAAGGTGGTTATGTTGTAGCTTTTCCAAGGCTTCGTCCTTGGCTTGCAGCTAGCATAGCAACCTTTGTTTCTCCTTTTCAACTTCCTGTAGGAGTCTCCTTAGCTCAATATTCTCTACTTGAATGTTTTGGTTGATCTCCTCAAGTTTCTGGAGCCATGCCACATTGGGTGTCCTTTCATCTTTGATACAATATCTACTGAGACTTTTGTTTCATTGCCTAAATTAGAACCCAAATCGACGGGTCCATCTTCTGCGATTCCAAGAGCTGCGATCTTCCTTTGTCACTGGAATCTGACCCTAGGTCAATTTTTCTATCTTGTGTAAATCCCCCAACTGTGACCTTCTCATCTTCCTCTGATTCAGACTCTTGATCTTATTGCATGGTGGCAGTTGTCTTATGCCTCTCCTTGCTGTCATTCCTCTTAGGTCTCAGCTCAGGGTGCAGTTTCCAACAGTTCTCTTCATCCTCTCCCTCTTTCTCACATTGTGTATAAGAGGGATTTTCCCCTCTTATCTTGGTTGTTGCATCTCTTTATGGTTGGTCATTTTTTTCATGCTTCCCCTTGCTTTCAAGATGCATGGCCTTCACACTGGCCTTGTCGATAGTAGCAAGCTTGAACAATAATAATGAATGGCTTATGTAACTATGTAGGGAACTGATATACTTGGTTACAATCTCTGGTGAATCTAATGGAATATTAAATTCAATTCTTGTTTCCTAAATTCTTCGGTGAAGTTTCACACATTTTGACCCTTGCTTTTCCTTAGGTGTTTCCATTCCATTAATGCTTTTTGTTTATATCCCAGAGGGTAAAACTAATTCTTCAATGCAGAAACAAAATTTGACCATGAGGAAAGAAGGTTACCCACATTTTTGCTTCCTTGCAATCTGCTCTCCCACCAAACGAGAGCGGTGCCACTCAGTCGAAGGGATGCCAACTAGATCTTTGCCTCATCTTCTTCAATCTGTTGAATTTGATAGTAGACCTCAATCTGCCTAATCCAATTGTTGAGATTTTTTGCATTACATTCTCCAACATACATAGGCAAGTCAAATTTGACATCTAGTTTAAGGAAAGGTTTCTTAGATGTATGTCTGGAATCATGATTAGAGTGATGAGAACTATCACTTGAAGAAGGAGAGGGAGGAGGCTCTTCTCCACCACCTTCATGATTTTCTGATCCATTGTCATTGACATCTTTCTTCTCATGCCCAAGTTCCTTCTCATACTCTAAAAACAACTTGTCCACTTTCTCTATCATATTGTAGAATACCTTGCAGAAATTATGTTCCTCTTCCCAACAAGCTTCTTCATTTGCCATGTTTCGTGTTCGTTGTGAATGTCTTGCTTCGGGATCAAAGGACTTAAGCGTTCCTTTGCCTTTTTGTAGCTTGTTCTAGGTTAGCATATACTCATGCAATTCACATCGAAAAAGACCAGCTCTGATACCAAACTTGATCCAATACTTATAGATGCATCTGAATTACATGAAACATAGATTATTAACCATGGAACTTAAAATAACATAAAATAATGTGGAAATAACAAGGTAAGCATGAAACGATGACACAAATACTTGATTACAGAGTTTGTCCAATTTGGACTACATCTCTAGGCCCTGCTGAATAGTGGGGAGGCCTTCATTCATTACGTGGCATAAAAAGAGATAACATTACAAGCAACATTCCTTTACAATCCTTATACCTCCAAGCTGGAAGATGGACAAATAATGGAGAGCCCAGCTTTAGAAACATACAGTACCACTGCATTGACATGGTGAATGTGCACAATGACAACAAGGGGAACTAACCCGATCACAAGCCCCAATTAGACCTGCTTTCGTTTGGAATGTCTAGCTCCAACGGGTTTTAAGGGACCTCGCAAACTATTTGAAAATGTCGAAAGATTGCTTCTGGGAGGAAGACCTCAGTTAAATCAACAAAATAAAACAGCTAAGCACTAAGTATTAAATCCTATCTATATTACTTCTACTATTCTAATCTAGTCCTAACTATCCTAGTCTATCCTGCAAGAGCATAATACAGAGGTTTAAACATCATATATATGTTCAGCAGGAGCGTGATAAAAAAGGTTAAACATCATGTATAGACTCAAGTCCAAATGAATCAATCACTGAATTCACGATTGGACAAGACTATATTAAAGCTAAATTGCAATCCAATCACTCATATAGGAATCCACATTCTTCTGTGGAATTAAAACTACAACTGATGTTTAATTAGTTTCAAATCATAGACCATTCACAAGTTGACCATGAAACTAAATCACATTCAATTTAACAGGACTAATAGTGAACTGTAGGTTATCAATATGCATAAATATAAATCACATTTGCATTCATGCTAGTAACAACACTCTGATCCAAAACAATACAATGAGTCTGAAACTAAAGGCTCCTTATTCCCTCAAAAACAGTCCTCCCCATTCACAATAAAGCAACACTGTTCTTCTTGAAAATCAAAAGCCCCTTCTCCTCTTTGGAGGTAATACTTATGTGGCCCTGAACGATCCTCGGCCTTCCATGACCTTTCCATCCCCTTTTCTATTACACAGATCAATATGTATAGATGCGACATGTTGGTGAAACTGCCGACAAGCTGAGGTCACCCTGCCTCTTCATCTTCCCACTATTTCAGATATTCCAATCAAGTACACAAAGATAGGATCATTAGCATGATCGCTGGCACGTAGAAGGCATAATGGCCGGGTCGATTCCTTTCTTGAGGAGGAGGACAGATGCTGGTGAAAAGGGTGACTGTATGTTGCCTTCCCACAATGGAGACTGGGACAACTTTGCTTGTGGAATGTATAGGCAACGCGTGGTGTTGCGGCCAGACTCTTAAACGCAGTGCTTCTGCATTCATGGCCCTTCGAATCCCCTCCTGCATCCTTTGCTTCTCACCTGCAAGGATAGCTATCATTAGCTTGATGATTGTGAGTGATAGAACAAAAATTGCATCAATCAAACGTAACACTGCCTTCATTCATTTTATAAAACTACGAAGCAAGTATGAAAAGGATTTATGCCTGATACACAGTCAATCATACAGTTTCCCACTCAACCCATAGGCTTGGCACAGTTTTCGAGGGATTTCTTTCATCGCAATCGGGTATTGGCCCCCTCTCATGTCACAGAACCCATGACTTCCACTCCCCCGATGCACAATTGCACTATCGGGACTCCACAGGCCCGCTTTTTCATTGAAAACCCGATCCTTTGTAATTTCGAAAAATTTGGAAAATATACGAAAACACAAGAAATTCTGCCCTGGTCGCCCAAGCTAGACCTTAAATGATATATATCGGCAATTATAAATATCACTAGGTCTAGCATATCACATATCACAATATGCATAAGCCTAGGGCTCCACCAATATGCAATATGCGATATGGCCCGAGACCCGAAAACATATATATATATATATATATATATATATATATATATATATATATATATATATATATATATATATATATATATATATATATATATATATATATATATATATATCTATATATATATCTATATAGATATATCTATATATATATATATCTATATATATCTATATCTATATCTATATCTATACACATTAATACTGCTGGCGAGTCCATAATACAGGCTTACCTTTGAAAACTGAGATTTCAATATTTTTTGAGAAACAAAGGAATATGCAGGGAAAACCATGTCCAGTCTTAATGTCAGACTTGAAATGTTATACGCTCGAGTTCATAGAAATCGGCGGATCCGCCACATCGCTGCGCACACTGTGTATAAGGCCCGTGCTCCGTTGATATGCGATATGCAATGGGGCCCCAAACCCGACAATGTATACAATGCGGTTAATGAAGCCGTTAGGTCCGAAGGCCAGTGGCGCGCCATATATATGCATAAACCTTGGACTCAGGCCGATTGCGATATGCAATGGGCTTTCGGACCTGACATATATATATTTTGGTTTATAATGCCGTCGGTTCCGGCCCTTATGGAATGTGTTATGCACCCATATGGAGTACGAAAAGGGAAAGAGGGATGGTTTATGTGTTTCACGAAGGGTTTCCTTCATAATGTGACAATGATGTGATGAAGGGTTTTGCGAGTTAAACCAACAAACGATTATGATAAGGGTAGGGGTGATGGTTTGTGCGGGTGCCAATGCACCATGCACATCTGTGAGGATCGAAAGATCCCGATGAAGGGAGAGGATAAAGGGACAGGCTATGTCATGAATGATCCATGCAGCAGAGGTATATTTAATGGCTTAGCCACCAGGCCTTGAAAATTTGACTTGGTAATAAGTTGACTCCCATGTGATATAACAGATCATTCTGAAAGATGAAAAATCAAACTTCTAGGGGACCCATTGGAAATTTGTTGTAAGGGCATGTTTCAATAGGGTGGTAGTTGTGGCCACAACAAATGGCAAACTGCTGGGTGAACCAGTTATCTCTGCTTTCAAATAACCTTCAGATCAATAGAGCATCAGGATGTTAAAATAAACTTGAAATGCAAACTATATAGATGGACAAGCATGGGTTCCACTTAAACATTATTGCTTCAGAGGGGATAGAGACAAATAGCTTCTACTTGCTGATATGATTTTGACAGGAATTCTCCAATGGCAGTATTATGGGGTTTATTTACCTTCCTTCACCTATTTCCCACTTTCAAAAATCCCTTAAGGGTCATCACTGGTCTGTCCATACCAGTTTAGGTGTGTACCTCAGCTCTTTATTGCTCATCAAGCTTGATGTAGACATGTTTTCCTTGCACTTTATATGAGAATTTCAGTGCTATATTTATTGATTGAATGGGGTGCAGTCATGGATCATGCCATATTTTTAAACTGCTTAAGTAAGGTTGGGCTTGCTGTGTCAACCGATACTCTGAGCCCAACAACAGTCCTTACTCTAGCCGGCTTCCCAAACAACCTGTCCTTCCAAATTGGCACAAGGACTTGACATTTCATTTCTTTTTTAGATAAGTCCTTCCAGTTTCAGGCACAAGGACTAGAGCACAATTAGATTTGCCACAGGGTATGAGACAATGAGCTTAGCCCATGAAAGGAGGTTTACTCGTGAGTAATAGGTATTGGACCATTTAGTGTAGTGGATGGGACCAATGGAGAATGACTGTAAACCTTACAAGCAAGCATAGGCTAGGTCTGAGTGGGATTTATTCAAATGTAGCATTCCTCCATGCTAGTCCAGCTGTAGTTACACATTTTGTTTTGTAAAGATGCCCCTACATGCTCCAGATATCCAAGTTATCAACAGATCTCACACAGTTCCCAACAGATGCCAATGAGGGTTTTGGTTTGCATTCCACTACTGATTCTCAAGTGCTCATGGGCTGATAGAAAGTTTGTTTGATTTGCAGGGAAATGATGGATTGAGGAACAACAGAATCATCAGCAAGTTAATGAGGAAGGGAAAGGCCGAGAATGGTGAATGAGGGCAAATCTAAAAGGTAGAACAAGACTGGAGGACTACAATCAGCTGGCTGAAAAGGAATGTAATTCAAAACAACAAGAGAATAGACTTGGCAGAAAACAAAAGAAAGGTCAGGAATACAACTACACTAACAACAAAATGAAATGAACTCTAACCTACTCAGGAGGTAACCACCATGTGGTGGCTACTGGAAGTATCTCTTCAAATGCTGGCCATTAACAGGGAGCTTGTTAGTCTCTCCCTACAATGTTCTCAACCTGTAAGTCCCTTGACCAATTTTTTCAACAACTTGGAATGGGCTCACCCATAGGTGTTGGAATTTTGTGTGTTTACCCTTTGGTTCACTCAGCTTGTCTCATTTCAAGACTAGCTCCCCCACTTGGAAATCTTTATCTCCCACCAGATGATGATCAAACCATTTTTTTACAATCATTTGGTGATTTTTGAATTTAATTCTGGCTCTATCCCTTAATTCTTCCAACTTCATTAGTTGGTCGATCCTTTCTTGAAGCGGGGTTGAAGGGGTTCCTCTTGAAGCTTGGGAGAGCTGTAAGGATGGAAGGGCAATGTTTGGGGGCAAGATGGATTCCTGTCCATAGACTAGGAAGTATGGAGAGTTTCCCAAGGCCACTTTAGGGGTGACCCTATCGGCCCAAAGGGCATTTGTCAAGGCGTTGTGCCAGTTCCTTTGGTTATCAGTGACTATCTTATGGATTATGCGGATAAGGTTCTTATTGGAAGACTCTACAACTCCATTTCCCTAGGGGTAATAGTTTGCTGCATATTTTATGTGGATTGAATTATCAATGGAAAACTCAGTCAGTCTCAGAGATGAAAAGTAAGAAGCGTTATCAAAGATGAGAGCGTCAGGGATGCCATACCTGTTAATAATGAATTTCTCAATGAATGATATTACCTCATCTTCGTTCACCTTCCGAAGCAGGATGGCTTTGGTCCATCTGGTGAAGTAATCAGTCACTATGAGTATATACTTGTGCTGCTGTGAGGAGTTTGGAGTGATCTCGCCTATGACGTCTAGGCCCCATTGCTGGAATAGTTGGTAAATCATGATAGGCCTGAGGGGAACAACGAGCTTTCTTTCTCATCCTGTGGCGATTTGGCACGCCTTGCATTTGTGAGCATAAGCATGCGAGTCTTTGAACACTATGGGCCAATAATATCCAACTCTCAATATTTTGTGGTTAGTGGTCTCTCCGCCATAGTGACCACCTGTTGGGCCATTGTGCATTTCTTTCAATACATGGTTGGCATCATCTTTCTCCAAACACCTCAGCCAAATTCCCTCATGATTTTTTCTGTACAAGATGCTATCAGCCAAATGATACATATTGGATTTCAATCTGAGAGCTCTCCTCTGTGATGCATCCATGTGTTCAGGACACGAACCCCACACTAGATAGAAGCGTATGTCGTGGTACCATGACTCAGGGTCCAAAAAAGTTTTTGATGCTTCTTTCTCATACATCAACGCTTCGTTACTCCATAAGAGCTCCTCCCTGAGTTCCCTTTGTGCATATTGCAAGCTCAACGTTCCTAATTTTTTAGATGCCTCCTTTTGGTCTGCTAAGGCTTCTGCCACTAGCCTGCAAAGTCCCTGCCCTTGAACTATTTGTGCTGGCTTTATCTCCAGGTCGAACTCTTGAAGGGTAGTTATCCAATTCCCTCTTTGTTCACCCATTTCTTTCTGCATGAAGAGGGCTCTTATAGCAGGATGGGCATGATGACTTTGGTCTTGGCCTTCAGTAAGTAAGGGCGGAAATGTTTAACGACCTTGAAAACTGCATAGCCCTATTTCTCCATGTCTGGGTAATTCACTTCCACTCCTTGGAAATTTGAACTCATGTAGGAAATGGGGACTTCATTGCCATCATCAATTTTTCGAGTGAGAATTGTGGCATATGAAAGGTCGGAAGCAAAGGTGTATAAGAAGAATCCTTTGCTGAAATCAGGGCTGACCAGCACAGGAGCTTGAGCAATGGCTTCCTTGATTCGCCAAAACACTTCCTTGGCTTCATCGCTCCATTTATACACAATGTCTTTCTTCATCATCAGTTGCAAGGGACGTACTATTTTGGGGAAGTCTGAGACAAATTTTCTAATGAAATTAATCCTCCCGAAGAAAGATTGCATGGCTTTTTTATTGGTAGGGGGTTGTATTCTCATGATGGTTTGTATTCTTTCAGGATCAATCACAATTCCATATTTAGAAAGGATATGACCCAGTAGTTTCCCCTCTGTGGCTGCAAAGATGCTCTTCTTGGGATTCAAAGAAATTCCATACCTTCAGCATCTTTTGAAAATCTTCCTCAGGTGATAAATGTGATCCCTCCTGCAATATGAATACACAATGATGTCATCCATGTACACCACTACTGACCTGTTCATCAACCCTTGGAAGGTTATGTCCATAGCTCTCTAGAATGTGGCACCCATGTTAATGAGCCCAAAAGGAATTTTACGGTATGCGTAGGTGCCCCATTTGGCATTGAAAGCTGTCTTAAGCTGATCCCCGTGAGATACCAGTACCTGATTATATCCTGAAAGCCCATCTAATAGGGACAACATTTCAGACCCAGAAACACACTGAAGGATGTGTTCCATAGAAGGGATAGGTTAGTTATCCTTTTGAGATGCTCTATTCTGGTTTCTAAAATCAATACACAGCCTGATGTCTCCATTTTTCTTTCTCACTGGCACGAGATTGGATACCCAATGGGTGTGTCTGACTGGGAATATGATTTTAGCATCCAACATCTTGTTTAGTTCTTTCTTCACCAATGGTTCTAGGCTTGGATGCATCTTACGCAGCTTTTGTTGGTAGGGCTTGGCCTCCTTTTCCAAAGGGATCACATGCTGCATAATACTGGTATCAAAGGTATTTAGGTCTTCATATGTCCATGCAAAGACATCCTTGTATTCTTTAAATAGTTTGACAAATGCAACCCTTTCTTGTGGAGAGCACCCTAGGCCCAGATTGACATTTTTTGGGTCTTTTTCGGTCCCAAGGTTGACCATTTCATACTTCATGGATGAGCTGTGTGTTTTGCAATTAGTAGGTTTCTTGAATTTATCATGCAAGTCATACAAATGCTCCATCCTAACAACTGATTTTGGAATCACATTGGGTTGATCCTTTTCCTCATCTTCCCTTTCACTCATAAGCTTGTCATGCTCCTTTTCGTCAATGACTGCACTCTTGAATGTCTTCTCGCAGTGTAGGAACTCAAGGATTTGCTCATCATCTTCGAAAACCTGCCAATTCGAGATGTTGTCAGGCATGGATGGTTTGAAAATCAATTCAACAGAACATTTATTTTTCTTCAGTCTAAAATCAGGCAAAAGTTTAGCAGCCATATTAGCCATCAGATCAGCATCTTGGTTTTGGCCTCGAGGTATGTATGTAATATTAAAGGAATCAAAACTATCAATTAAATCCCATACCTCATGTTGGTACCTCATCAGGTGTGGAGAATTGCAATGTATCCTTTTCCTTACCTGATCTACGATTATCTGTGAGTCACCAAAAACTTTAAGATCTTTCACATTCATACCAATGGCTTTCTTTAGGCCTTGTAGCAGGCCTTCATATTCAGCTGTGTTGTTGGTGCATGCAAACTCCAACCGGCTAGCCATTAGATGTTGGTTCCCTTGTGGGTCAATAAGAATACTTCCAACACCTATACCTTCAACGCAGTCAGAACCATCAAAATAGAGTGTCCAGAATATTACATCTAATGTTACATAAATTGAACTACTATCTAAGAAATTGCTCCTATCATCTACTATAATACAGGATAGCTCATCAGTTGGATTATGGGAGGGAATTTCCAACTGTGTGTGTGTCAAAGTTTCTTCAACGGTTTCTGCATGAAACTCTCCAAAACAAGTTTCTATAGTATAAAAATTGAAAATATGGTTCCCAAGGATGGAGTTGATAAACATTACAAGTTCATTGGGACCATTTAGTTCCGTTACCACATCATGTATCTTTCCCTATCGACTCTCAACATATCACCCTTTCCCTTCTGAGGCAACAAGAGATGGGACCAATCAGTTGAACAGTATCCGTTCAATTTTTTTGACCAATCCCTACTAAGCAGCATTCCATAGGCCTCAGGTATATCGACTACCACTATATTGATGACCTGTGTATACTGTGGTTTAGCAGCCATTCGAATCAACACATCCTTCAATTCTCCAATTATTGTCACATTTGTCCTATCTAAGTACATGATCTGAGTTCCAGTTTTTTTAGGTATGGCCTGCAGTCTTTTAGCGACAGCACAAGGCATGACAGTGGATGAGGCATCGGAATCTACCAAGAAATTATGGACGTTCATGTTGAAAATTTCAAACTTAATGAGGAACGGTGGAGTCATAGATTTAGATTTCCTCCCTATCATGGCTGTGCTGACATCTTGGGGTTTTTGGTTCATTTTGGATAACATGGCCTCCATAGCTGATGGTATTTGGGCTGTTCTAGTGGTACTAATAGGTTTGGACATTGGCTTCTTGGTTTGGGTGATTGAGGTGGTGCGGGTTTTGCAGTTCTGCTCATTCATAGTTTTCAGCAACAAATCTCTCTGTTGCGTTAATTTTAACAAGTCAAAATATGTGATATTGGCCCTAGACTTCTTGAGATCATCCACAATATTATAATCAATGTTATAAACAGGATAGGGTAGAGTAAACATAACTGGTTTTCCATTTTTAAGTGGGATTTTACCATGTTGAGTAGCCTTCGTTGTAGTGGGAGATGCGTTTTCTTTCTCTGGGTGACTTGCAACAGGGGTATTCTTGGATTGACTGCCAGGCCCAATCTTCTCGACAAGAACTCTGGGAGTTGATGCTTTTAGAGGGAAAACATCTTTCTTCATTTGGTCTAAGGGCTTTGTTGCACCTGGAAGTGGCCCTTTACTACGTGTGTGGATTTCATTGGCGTTGATTTTTGCAGCGTTATCTCTGTCATCATCATTCTCATCACTATGGAAATCCAACAGCACATTGATTTGGGTTTCCTCATCCGAGGGTTCTACTACTTAGTATTCCTACTTGTCTCCTTGTTCTGGTTCAAGCTCCAGTATAGGTTCTTCTTTGTTGACGAGCGATCCAATCAGAGCCAATTATTCTGTGTTTAAAGCCCCTTCATTAGGTGGAGCAGGCAATGCAAGCTGACCATTACCACCTTCTATTTTCTTCCGGTAGAAAGGTTTGAATGGTTTTCTGTTATTATAATCTCCTCCCTTACCGTTAGTACTTTCTTCATGATTCCTTCTCATATCAGTGGCTATGTTCATAAGTTCTTAAATGATCTGATGCAACCCTTCCATGTTCGCGGTGTCCTTGTCTTTAGTTTCAACCCCTTTATTATCATTTCCATTATTCTTCTTGGGTGTTTGAGAGGCTTTCTTTTCTCCAATTGTGGGGTGGCATGCTGTGAGGCTGATCATTTCATTTTCAACTTTCACCGCTTCATCGATAGCACCTTGTAAGGTTTGCACATTACTCATTTTAACCCACATCGTTGTAGGGACAGGGAGAGCAGAGATATAGAATTCCATTAGCACCTCTTCAGTGGGTCTAGCGGTGGCTGGGATTTTGTTGAACAAGGTGTTGAACCAGATGTTAAAATCCTTAACTTTCTCCTTGCTTTCCATTTTCAGATGGGATAATTCTAAAACTAAGGCTGCAAGTGTTTTGTCATCACCAAACTTGTCCAAAAAGGCCTGCTGAAAAGCATCCCAAGAGGTAATTGACCCTATTCTCAAGCTGAAATACCATGTGGAGGCTGCACCAGTCAAAGTAAAAGAGAATAGGTGACACACCACATCTTCATCGGTGACCCCCAACTTGCGCAAGGCTAGAAAGAAAGAGCAAATATGATTATCAACGATATCTCCCTGCTCAGGGTCAAAATTGGGTAACACTCTTTCTGTATTTTTGGGTAAGGGATGCTGCTGCCCAAGTACCACTGCAACATCCTATGCAATCTAGGGAGGGAGTGCTCCTGGAGGAGGTGGGGGTTGATTCCCACTTGGAGGAGGAGGTGGTGGTTGATTCCCACCTGGAGGAGGAATGTTGGCCATATTATGGGCAGGGAAGTTTTGGTCAGAGGATTCTCTACTAGGATTCTCAAAATCAAGTGAGGAGTTACCTTTAGAGGGGAATCCTCAGGAATTTCTTCCCAAGGAGCGTCGATATTTTGTAAGGATTCTAGTACAATATCTTCAAGAGAAGTAGTTGCTAATGTATCTTTGCTCAGGGTAAAGATCCTTGGCTTTCTCTCAGTTGTCAGAGGTAAAGATTGGAAGATGGGAAGATGAGAGAGGGAACGAGTGTAAGCCTGAGTAAGTGCTCTGACAGGTTGTCCCTGAGTGACAGGATACTCCCACAGTCTCTCTTCCTTGGGTTACCTGGATACACGGCTTAAAGGGGTCTCTGTTTCTTCAAAATGAAGCTCTTTCAAATGTGTGGCAAGATCTCTCCAACCTTTACGATCCATACATTAATAATTTTGAATCCATGCATGGCACTTATAGATGGAATCTTGAAAAGCTGGAGAGGGCGGTTCAGCCCTCCTTCTAGCGCCAATTTGTTGACATGGCAAATGTGCACAATGCCAACAATGGGAACTAACCCAATTGCAAGCCCCAATTAGACCTGCTTTCATTTGGAATCTCTAGCTCCGACAGGTTTTAAGGGACCCCGTAAACTATTTGAACATGTCGAAAGATTGCTTCCGAGAGGAAGACCTCAGTTAAATCAACAAAATAAAATAGCTAACCACTAAGTATTAAATCCTATCTATACTACTTCTACTATTCTAATCTAGTCCTAGCTATCCTAATCTATCCTGTAAGAGCATAATATAGAGGTTTAAACATCATATATATGTTCAACAGGAGCATGATAAAAAAGGTTAAACATCATGCATAGACTCAAGTCCAAATGAATCAATCCCTAAATTCACGACTGGACAAGACTGTATTAAAGCTAAATTTAAATCCAATCACTCATATAGGAATCCACATTCTTTTATGGAATTAAAACTGCAACTGATGTTTAATTAGTTTCAAATCAAAGAACATTCACAAGTTGACCATGAAACTGAATCACATTCAATTTAATAGGACTAATAGTGAACTGTAGGTTATCGATATGCATAAGTATAAATCACATTTGCATTCATGCTAGTAACAACACTCTGATCCAAAACAATACAATGAGTCTGAAACTAAAGGCTCCTTATTCCCTCAAAAATAGTCCTCCTCATTCACAATAAAGCAACACTGTTCTTCTCGAAAATCAAAAGCCCTTTCTCCTCTTCAGAGGTAATACTTATGTGGCCCTGAACGACCCTTGGCCTTCCATGACCTTTCCATCCCCTTTGTCGTTACACAGATCAGTATGTACAGATGCGACAGGTTGGTGAAACTGCCAACAAGCTGAGGTCACCCTGCCTCTTCATCTTCCCACTGTTTCAGATATGCCAATCGAGTACACAGAGATAGGATCATTAGCGTGACCACTGGCATGTAGAAGGCATAATGGCTGGGTCAATTCCTTTCCTGAGGAGGAGGACAGATGCTGGTGAAAAGGGTGACTGTATGTTGCCTTCCCACAATGGAGACCGAGACAGCTTTGCTTGCGGAATGTACAAGCAACGCATGGTGTTGCGGCCAAACTCTTAAATGCAGTGCTTCTGCATTCATGGCCCTTCGAATCCCCTCCTACATCCTTTGCTTCTCACTTGCAAGGATAGCTATCATTAGCTTGATGATTGTGAGCGATAGAACAAAAATTGCATCAATCAAACGTAACGCTGCCTTCATTCATTTTATAAAACTATGGAGCAAGTATGAAAATGATTTATGCCTGATACACAGTCAATCATACAGTTTCCTACTCAACCCATAGGCTTGGCACAGTTTTCAAGGGCTTCCTTTCATCGCAATCGGGTATCGGCCCCCTCTCATATCACAGGACCCATGACTTCCACTGCCCCAATGTGAAATTTCACTATCGGGATTCCACAGGCCCACCTTTTCATTGAAATCCTGATCCTTTGAAATTTCGAAAAATTTGGAAAATATACAAAAAACAAAAGAAATCCTGGCCCGGTCGCCCAAGCCGGACCTCAAATGATATATATTGGTGCTTATAAATATCGCTGCGTCTGACATATTGCATATCACAATATGCATAAGCTTGGGGCTCCGCCAATATGCGATATGCGATACGACCCAGGACCCGAAAAGATATATATATATATATATATATATATATATATATATATATATATATATATATATATATATATATATATATATATATATATATATATATATATATATATCTATATATATATATATATAGAGAGAGAGAGAGATATATATATATATCTAGATATATATATATATATATAGATATATATATATCTAGATATATATATATCTATCTATCTAGATATATATATATATATATATAGATATATATATATATATATATAGATATATATATATCTAGATATATATATCTATCTATCTAGATATATATATATATATATATATATATATATATATATATATATATATATATATATATATAGATATATAGATATATATATATACGTTAATACTGCTGGCGGGTCCGCAATACAAGCTTACCTTTGAAAACTGAGATTTCAATATTTTTTGAGAAACAAAGGAATATGTGGGGAAAACCATGTCCAGCCATAACGTCGAACTTGAAATGTTATATGCTTGAGTTCATAAAAATCGGCAGATCCGCCACATCACTGCGCACACTATGTATAAGACCCATGCTCTGCCGATATGCGATATGCGATGGGGCCCCAGACTTGACAATGTATATAATGCAGTTAATGATGCTGTCGAGTCCGGAGGCTAGTGGCATGCCATATATATGCATAAACCTTGGACTTAGGCCGATTGCGATATGCGACGGGCTTTTAGACCTGACATATATATATTGTGGTTTATAATGCCGTCGGGTCCGACCCTTATGGCATGTGTTATGCACCCATATGGAGTGTGATAAGCGAAAGAGGGATGGTTTATGTGTTTTGCAAAGGGCTTCCTTTGTAAAGGGATTATAACATGACAATGATGTGATGAAGGGTTTTGCGAGTTAAACCAACAAACGATTATGATAAGGGTAGGGGTGATGGTTTGTGTAGGCGCCAACGCACCATGCACATTTGTGAGGATCGAAAGATCCCGATGAAGGGAGAGGATAAAGGGACATGCTATGTCATGAATGATCCATGCAGCAGAGGTATATTTAATGGATTAGCCATCAGGCCTTGAAAATTTGACTCGGCAAGAAGTTGACATCCATGTGATATAACAGATCATTCCAAAAGATGAAAAATCAAACTTCTAAGGGACCGATTGGAAATTTTCTATAAGGGCATGTTTCAATAGGGTGGTATTTGTGGCCACAACACACCAAAATCCTCACGAAACATCATGCAGAATTGCCTATCTGAACACCCAATTTGGATAATCTCGCTTTTTTCGCCCTTTAGAGACCTCCCTACTGCTCAAGGCGAGGTCCCGACCCACTGCCAGGATAGGTTACTGTCACACACGATGTTTTCTGAACTATTCTTCCAGTCCTCTCTCCATTTCTCTAACGCAGATAGTCCTTTATATATTTTGGTGGTAAATCTCTCAATTCCCGGGCAGTTCTAAACCAACGACAAGTTTAGCAGGTAGGTCTATTTTCTTTAATACAGAGGATCTCAGGTTCCACATAATATGTGGAAATAAACCTCATAAATATGGAAAAAATCTTAGCCACGCGTTTAACCTAGTAGCCTTTTAATATCAACATTTTTCCCATCGACGTTTCCAATCGGCGGACAGACTAAAATCTCATACATCAGAAACCATGCAGTAACTGTGGACCCGATGAACTATTAACTGTGATATATAATATATCAGGTTCGGGAGTCCATATCGCAAATAACAATTAACGGAAACCAAAATTATTACAACATGCAACTTCTTTCCCCTTTGTGAAATGCGATTGCGATATCACAAATCCAACATAATTATGTAATTGCAATATATCACACCACAACTAAGACTTGCTTCGGGGGCCAATTCTTTCACCTTCTCCTTTTGCGATGGGTGATTTTGATTTGATCACATCACAACCATGGCTTGATTAGGGCCGATTTTATTTAGGACATGACCTCTTCCTTCTACGATCTACGATATGCGGTACCAATGGTATCCTGCCACTTGGCGCTTCCCCATTCGCTGACAGTGTCTGCCATGTCATCTCCTCTTGACACCTGTCCAAGTCAAACAAAAACTTTGACTTTCTCTAACTTCTTAATATGAAATCAGATTGGAGTATCATTCACACCAATGGAATCAGGATGACAAGAACTCCAATCCGATGCTAAGTTTATCCAAATTCTTCCACTTTGAAATTGTGAGGCTTTTACCATACCACTGGTACTTTTTGAAGATCCACCTGGATCATTAGTAGCTGAAACTTCTGAGTTATTTTTACAGAATTGTTTCTCTTGGAATCATGCTTTAGGATTTCAACTGTAATAACTATTATTGCATAGGTTAGTTTCCTTTTCAATCCAACTTTTACATTATACAATTAGATTAATTCTTACATTTCTATAAGTAGCATATAATTTACATTTTGCAAGTAGATTAATGTTTCCATTTCTACAAGTAATATAGCCTTTACATTCCTTCAACTAGGGTTAGCATTTACATTTTAACACATAGAATCTTAATTCCTTTTGGAAGTAGAATGATATATCCATTTCTATAACTAGAACAAAACTCTCTGTTTATGCAATTTCCTTCCTTGAGTCAGCTAATAGAGTGGTCTTTCTATGCCTTGGTTTGATCCATTGCTTGAAGGTGGCATGAGTATAAATTAACCTATTGTGCATATAACATTGTCACCTCTTAAGATTGTACAAACCCCAGGTTGATAGTTAAATTTGGTATCGTTGGGAGTTGCAACACTCTTGTTGCAATACTGGGACTCATCACTTTTTGGCACCATTGCCGAGGAGGTGTCCAAGTAGGTGTGGTTTCTACTTAGAATTCACCTTTCTTTTTCATATTTTTGTTGCTTTGCATCAACTTTGTCTGATCTGAAAAAAAATTCAAAAAAGAGAAAAAATACAAAAAATATTTCATGCTTTGTAGGAGTAGGGATAATCAAGGGAAATTTATACCAAAAACCCCCACCCCTTCAAGTAGTCAACCATCCCTCTTCTTTGGTGAATGTGAAATTTCCACTTTAACCACAGGGTAGTTAGAGAATCCTTTAACTGAGTAACCATGAATATTTGAAAAACCTTTATTACCTATCCAAAACATGGCTGAGAATAGGTAGACTAAGATCTTCCCTATCCGAGAAACTAATGTGGAGGCCAGAATGAAGAACATAATCCCTACTGTCCTTTGAGGACCTTGACACATTCATGTTCAATTTTGTTGTAGTTTGTAGGACCTATGATTATATTTTTGATGAACATAAGTTGAAGTTGTTTCCCTCCACCCTCAAGGATACAACCTTGCACTGGTTCGTGAGACTACCTAGAGGAAACATCACTACCTAGGAACAAATGCATCGAGCCTTTAATGAGAAGTACATGGACTATTGCAGGTCTAAAGAGACAAAAGAAGAGATCTTTAGGATGACCCTAGGGCCAGAAGTGTTCAGTCCCTATAATACTAGTGTATCCCCCTTATTTTTATTGTCATTGTAGCCCTCTATTGTTATTTTTGTGCCAATGTATCCCCCATGTTGTTATTGTTGTGCCCTTAAATTATTATTTTTATGTATCCTCTGATTATATTGTGACCCCTTAGACTCCCATATATACCAAGTTGGTATTATCATTTGTATCATCAAAGAATTGTTCATTTATATAATGTAAAGGAGGTTTCCCCCTTGAATAGGATAATTTTTGAGTCGTTGATATATCTTTTCTTCTATTTTGTGAGCTGATTGCATAACATTTGGTATAAGAGCTTTGGATTCTAGGGTTTTGTTTCTTTAAACAAGTCATCTTGGAATTTTTGCTATAGATTTTTTTTTGCGAATATTCAGAAGTTGAAATTTAAACCATGTTTATTAGAAATCGTGATGAAATTAATGTAGAAATTACATATCTTTTTATTCTGTATTTTCTGAGATATGGTCTGAAGAAGTTAGGATTTTTGCAGGCTCCAGAATTCAATCTCAAACAGGTAACCTAGGGAAAATCAACATAACTCTCTCTAAGAATCAAATTTCAATTTCGTAAGAAGAAAATAAATGTGCACAAACTTTTATTTTTCTTGTATCATTTTTAGGTCTGAAGGTCGAAACAGTGACACATGGCATTCCGTATGAGTTTTCTCTATTAAACCAATCTATAATCAAGTCATCATGGGAGATTGGACATAACTATTTCTTATAGAATCCAATCTCAATATGACCTGTGGGGTTGGAAATAAGACTCATAGGGATATCGAAAGACAAAATTTTGGACCTTGTGTATCTAAAATTACAGAGATACAATACTTTCAATATTGAGATCCTAAAAAGTAAGAAAAATGTGTATTTGTTTTAAATTTTGCATAATTTTTGTTTGAAAAATCAGTTTGAAGTGATTCAAAGGGCATAGTGAAGCATAAATATCATTGTTTGATTCAAAAATGCCTCAAAACAAAAAAACGGACACACCTATTAACTGTATGAATATTTCAAGCCTAATATCTCTTAATCCTATCTAAAATTATATCTTTAAACCATCATTTTTCTATTCTGAAAGAAAAACGATAAGGTTTTAGTTGATCTCAAGTTCTGTTCTACGTTAATCCGACAGTCAACTAGGAGTTTGACCGTGATCTCCTGTGCTTCTTTTGGCAAACAATTTCGAGTGGATATGAAGGTATCCATGAGGAGTCATCCTCTATCCATCCACACCTTTCACTGCTGACCTGGAGCTCTGGAACCTCGCGAACAATGAAGACAACTATGGAATCTAGGACTAACTATGGAAACATACTGATTCAGTAGCCAATTGTAACTTTAATTAAAACAATAGGGTATACAGTTGAATATGAATCAGAAAACATACTAATGCATACCTTCATCAAAACCTGGAAGATATGGCTTTATTTAAGGGGTAAATATATATGAAAAAGAGGGGATCTTTAGGAAAAAAAGATTTCATGGTAGGAAAATCTTCAGACTCTACATTCCCCCGGACTGGAGATGTTGTATGTCCTCATACACTTCTTCCTTGTCTTTTGCTTGTGCCTCTTGTTTGTCATCTCCCTGTTTCATTGTTTTCTTCTTTTTGGCAGAGATTGGCATTCTAGGCTTCCTCATTAGAATTTTGTACTTTAAACTGATTATCTCTCTCTGCATAATTCTGTTCTCTTTCTTCAGCTTCTTGTTTTTCTTATACCACAAGCTTAGATGTAGGATCAGATTGTCACTCTTGGAAATCTGTATCTCACTCTATGTCTTTAGGGCTTGATTTTCATTTTTAAGATACTGATTCAGTGTTTCTAGTTCAAATATTTCCTGCTTCAATATGTTTGAGGCCGATTGTTCATTCCCCTGGTTGCTTCCTTCTCCAGGGCTTTGTATTGTTTCCTTTGTTATTGTCACCTTCCTTTCCAGTGACTCTATGTAGTCATAGATTTCCTGCTGTGTGGGGTCAATTCTTAGTGTGGGGTCAATTCTTGGACTATGTATCAGGCTAGCTAGAGGTGAGATGTAAGGCTATGGTGATGATCTTGGTGACCCATTTGGAGAATTCCCAAGGCTTTCAATTGACTCATCCTCTATTGGCTCAATCTCTGTTGGAGTGTTCTCCGTTAGCTCAATCTCTGTTGGAGTGTTCTCTATTGGCTCCTCTTCAGTTGGCTCCTTTTCATTTAGCTCATTTTTCTCAAGGTTAATGTAGTCTGTAGTCTTTGAAGTTGTTTGTGGAATCGTGCTCAACCTCGTGCTCCTTCTCAACACTGGGGTTTGTGTTTTCTGCACTTTCCTCTTATTTTTTGAATTTTCTTCTAGAGGAGAGGTTTTAATTTGTGATAATTCTTTTGTACCTGGGCTAGCTTTCTTTCTTCTAGGGTTTCCCCTCTTCATTCTCTGCAAAACTTTTACTATAGGCAGCTCTTCTTATGTTACCTCTGCCTGAGTTTGAGGTCCATTTTCCTTTTATCATTTCTATGGTTCTCTTTCTCACTCTGAGGGCCTTGCTGTTACTTGGTTTTTCTGGGTATTTTTTCCTCAAAATGGTTTCTTATTAGGAAACTCTCCCAGTCATCCCCTATACTTTGAAGACGAAATTCGACCAATATTTTTACCAAACCATGATGATACATGGTGTTTTCTATGCATTTAATTTTCTTCTGAACATTTGTAGCCATTTTCCTGAGGCTATTTAAGAGGAAATAGGGGAGGTTCATCTGATGATCCTCAAGGAAGTGCATCATCATTCTAACATGATAAAAATACATCTGCCCGAACCTACCCTCAAGAGTGATAAACTTCTAAAGCACAACTAATAAGTTTCTCCATTTATTTTTAAGAGAAGAGATTGGAATACCTTTTTTGTAGACCGTGGTGTCCATGTTCAGATTCTTGAGGAAAACCTTCTAGTCCTCGCTGTTAATCCCTTTGTTTTTAAACCATTTTTCTCCATGTTTTGGCAACTCGATGGCCTCAACGATCATAGGCTCTGTTACTGTGAGTTTTATGTCCCTAACTTTGGCCTCCATTCCATCGAATGAGCACTCAAATGTCTTGGTTACCTCTTTGTGGAATCCGTTAGATTTCTCAATGAACTGCAACCATTGTCTTCTTTGCAGCAGCTCCCTCATTTGTGGGTACCCCTCTAGGAATTGCTTCCCTGCGGGCTCAGTTCGAACAATTACCCCCATGCTGAATGATGCCTTGCCTTAAAGATTGGCTACCTTGACAGGAGAATGGGACTAGTAGGGTTTGCTAGCTGGTGGAAATATGGAATGACTGTGAAAGAACATAGGAGTGTAAGAACAGGGGAGAATGGATGGATTTATCAAAAGGATTATGGGAATGAATTCGACCATTAGACACATTCAAACTTATGATTTTGGTAATTAATTTGGCAGATTTGGCACAAGGTCGTGACATGAATTTTAGAGTTGTGGCATATGATATTTCGTTAGGTGGCCATTACCCTTAGGTTACAATGATTGCACTTTAGTACTATATTTTCTTACTCATACATGCTATATAACCTTCCCTATTATTAAAGTAAAGTAGCACGTACCTTTTAATTTTCTGTTTCTAACGTTATTTTTTTTCCTTTAATCTCCTGGACGTGCCATGTTGTCATCTGTCCTTTAATCTAGATCACCAAGTATTCTTGCAGACTTCAAAATTTTTAGGCTGCAGAAATTTGTTTAGCTGCGAAAACTTGTCTAAGTTGCAGGAAGTTGTTCAAGTTGCGGAAAGTTGCTGTTTCTGCAGCTTAAGAGAAAGAAATCTTTAGTAGATGAACTATTTTATTTTCTTTTGTATAAACATGCCAACAACATGTTGGTTTTCATGTTTATACATTTTTTTTTCATATTATTATACGTACACGTATATATATATATATATAGATATATATATATATATATATATATATATATATATATATATATATATATATATATATATATATAGATATATTATTTGAAGAAAAAACTAAATGAAAATTTCTAAGGTGGAAAAGAAGAGGAATTCTTCTTGACCATCTTCAGTTCTGAATTATCTTGAAATATTTTAACAAATTCCTCTCTTGTTAATGGTTTCTGATAAAGCTTGAGTCAATGTCCATTTACTAATAGAGGAGTTCTTTCTTCGTCAATAGTCTTGATTCTAACTGCACCATTATCAAAGACATTCTCAACCTCATAAGGTCCAAGCCAATGGATTTGGAATTTTCCTTGAATTTTTTGAATTTTGAATCAAAGAGCAATGCCCCATCTCCCAGATGAAACTTCCTTTCTTTAATTTACTTATCATGCCATCTTGACCTTGGTTGTTGCACTAAGCTAGCCCTCTAGAAGGCCTCTTGTCGGATTTCATCGAGCTCATTCAATTGTGTCATCCTTTGCTTCTGGGCTTCTAACAAGTCAAGATCTAACTGGACTACTATTTTATAAGTTTGGATATGGAATTTTATTGGAAGTAAGACTTTCTTCCCATAAACAAGTTCATAGGGAGTATGTCCTATAATATTCCTCCATGTAGTCCTATAGGCCCATAAGGCTTCTGGAAGCTTTTCCACCCAGTCTTTCCTATGTAGATGTACAGTCTTTGTAAGGATAACCTCGATCACCTTATTTGTGGACTCAACTTGTCCATTGGCTTGTGGATGGTATGGAGTTGACTTCCAATGTTTTATCTTGTATTGGTCCACAAGATTCTGCACTAGTCTGGATGTGAACTGTGTCCCTTGATCTGTTACAATTTCTCTTGGAACACCAAAACGAGTAAAAATATCCTCAAAAAGAAATGAAACTATAATATTTTTAGTAGCAAAAGGAAGTGCTTTAGCTTCTACCCATTTAGTGACATAATCAGTACATACGAAAACATACTTCTTTTGCTTTGAAGGTGGGCTGATTGGTCCAACATAAACCAGTGCCCATTTTTTAAATAGTTTGATAAGTACCTGTGGTTGTAGTGGCATCTCATTTGAAAGAGTAGGTTTTCCCATTCTCTAACAACTATCGCATCTCTTAACATATTCCTTGGTGTCCCTGAAAATGGAAGGCCAATAATATCCTAAAAGCAAGATTTTGTAAGTAGTTCTCTTGTCAGAAAAATGTCCTCCACATGGCTCATCGTGACAAGCTTTTAGTATCTCTGGTATTTCATCCTCCCAAACACATCTTCTGATGATGAGGTCTGGTCCTGTCTTATATAATTCCTCATTTATCCATGAGTAGGATGTGCTATTGTGGACTATTCTTCTTTTTTCTCTAGGAGATAAATGAAATGGTGTTTTTCCTGTGGCCAAATAGTTAGCAATATCTGCATACCAAGGTGATTTAGTAGATATTGCAAAGAGATATTCATCAAGAAATTTATCTTCTACAGGTCGATCATTGTTTTCATTTTGTATTCTAGATAGAAAATCGACAATTGTGTTCTGTTTTCCTAGTCTATCTAGAATGGTTATGTTGAATTCTTGTAAAAGTAGGAGCCATCTAGTTATTCTTCCATTAGTGACTGGTTTATTCATTAGGTATCTAATGGCAGAATGGTCTGTGTGGACAAAGGTTTCATAGCCAGTTATATAATGTCTGAATTTATTAATGGCATGAATTACAACTAAGAACTCCTTTTCGGTTATAGTATAATTTAACTCTGCAGGGGTTAAATTTTTACTAGTATAATAAATGGCATAAGGAGTGAGATATTTTTGTCCTAAAACAACTCCTAAGGCTGAATCTGAAGCATCTATTGAGATATGGAAAGGCAATTTCCAATTAGGTCCTTTTAAGATGGGTGCTTCAAAAATTCTCTTTTTCAATGTTTCAAAGGCAACTTGACATTCGGAATCCCAACTAAATTCACAGTATTTGGTGAGTAATTTAAAGAGTGGGGATGCAATTTTTGTGAAGTTTTCTATAAATATTCTATAGTATCTGGTAAAACTAAGAAAACTTCTAACATCCTTTTGACAACTTGGCACTGATAACTTGGAAATGACTTCCACCTTAGATGAGTCTACCTTAATTCCATCTTCACAAATATGGTCACCTAAAACAATTCCCTTATTAAACATCATGAAACATTTTTCATGGCTTAATGAGAGGTTTGTTTCTTGACATCTTATTAAGACTTTCTCCAAGTTTTCTAGTGCTTCATTGAAAGAATCCCCATAGACTGTGAAATCATCCATGTACACTTCCACACAATCATCGATAAGGTCAGAGAAAATGCCAAGGACTACCCTTTGGAATGTTGCTGGAGCATTACATAACCCAAAGGGAAGTACCCGGTAAGCATAAGTTCCCCATGGACAAGTGAATCTGGTTTTATCCTAATCTTCAAGGGACACCTAAATCTGGTTGTATCCACTAAACCCATCCAAGAAGGAAAAACAATTTTTCCCTGCTAAGCTATCTAAAACCTAGTCTATGAAAGGTAACGGAAAGTGGTCTTTTAATGTTTCTTTATTCAACTCCCTGTAGTCGATGCATACTCTTCATTTTCCATTATTTTTAGGGATGATTACTAGGGGTGAAACCCACTCGCTGTCAGATATTGGATAAATGAAATTTACATTTAATAATTTCTATAATTCTTCCTTAACAAATTCTTTTAGATTTGGGTTCATTCTTCATTGAGGTTGTCTAACTGGTCTTGCATTTTTTTCAATGTAGATATGATGTATGCAAGTTTTAGGATCAATCCCTCTCATGTCAGTGTATTCCCATGCAAAAGCAGAAGAATGTTTCTGTAAAATTTCTATCAATTGTTTCTTTTGCATGTCTTCCAAATTTTCATTGACATTTAAGGTTTTTCCTAGAAATATTTCTATCGAGGAATTCCCAAATTTTTCCATGGACAACAATGATACTTGTTTATAAGAGAGATATTCATTTCGACTATGCTCATAGTGTGAGGAAGATTCATTATTTTCTAGTAAATTCGAATTTTTGTCTTCCTCTTTTACTTGTTCAGTGACAAAAATAGGTTGTATATCTTCTCCATCTTCTATACATTCTTCAATTTCTGTATCTATTGTTGTTCTTGCAAGGGGGTATAATGTAAATTTCTTTGTAGAATTTCCATATGAGATAAACATATCACTTGACCTACAGATGATAAAAGCATTTGCTATAGCCAACCAAGGCCTTCCTAGAATTAATGGATGTCCTCCTAGATTGTTCATGGGTGTTAAGACCATGAAATCAACAAGATGTTCCCAAGAATCTAAAGATACACAAACATATTCTAACACACCATCTGGTTTAATAACAAATCTATCTTCTAATTGCAACAAGGTTGATGTGTATTGAAGGTTAGGAAGCCTAAGTGTGTCCATAACTTGTTTGCTGATTATGTTTATGGCTGCTCCTAGGTCAATCAGAGTGTTTGGTATTTTAGTTCCATTGATGTGAATTTTTATAATGGGGCTTCCTGGGTCTAAATATTTTTGAATTGTTGTCTTCCCCATCATAATGTCTGCAATTTTTCCGACTAACTGAATTCTTTTTATATCTTTTCTTCTTCTCCCTGATCGTTGTGTACTTAATTCCTTAGTTGTTTTTGCAAAAAATGGTATTTATTTTATGGCTTGAAATAAAAGAATCATAATACAAACATTTCTCAATTCATCCATCATATTGTAATCCAGAAAGATAATTTGTTTCTCTACTCCTTCATCAATTTTCAACCTTTCTAGGAAAGGTGGTTTAACTGATATTGAAGGTTGTTCTATGATAGGAGAATCTATTGGAATTTCTTCTATTTGTTTAGTTTCTTTTTGAGGGAGAGAAGTCTCCCCTTCTTCTGATTGATTCTTATGTTTTTGAAGATCAGATTTTGTTTTTTGAATGACAAGAAGATGTTTTTATGGTAATACTCTTCCAGACCTTAATTGGACGTTGTTTAGGTCTAGTGGGGTTATCACATAAGTTTGAGGATTATGACCCTCCATGTTGTATACTGGTTGTTGTGGTATCTTATTATTAGGATTTGGAAGTGGTTGAGCGGGTAATTGATTTGATTTTTGTGGAAATGGTAGGGAAAGCTGTGGGTTTTGATTCTGTACTGGGACTTGTGGCAATTGATTAGCTTGAGGATTTTGATTGGATGGGGTTAAGAATTGTGGTGGGAGGTAGGATGGCGAGTATTGTTGATATTGAGCATAGGATCCATAAGTATTTTGCCATCCTTGATTCCAAGGTTGTGATTGTGGTAGAGCCTAAGGCTGCTAGGTTGAATTCCAATTACTTTGTGAAGACTAGGCAAATTGTTGTGGTCTAAATCCTCCTGATTGATTTGGTTGGGGGTTTTGCCATGGTCTTTTGGCTATAAAGTAGAGAGGGTCTACTAGTTCTGAGATTCCTTCCTCATTGGATACAACCTTAAGACCTGGTAAGGATGGAAATTCCTTTGTATCATGATTATCTGCACATATGACATAGGTTTCGATGGCTTTTGAGTCTAAGGGACACTCTCTCAGAGCATGTTTCTTCTGACATTTGGGACAGAAGATGGATAATGCAACATTTTCCAGAATTTTTCTTGTTTTGTATTTCAAGGGTGTCTATTTGTTAACTTAGGCTTCCTAAAATATATGTTTTAAAGGTGTCAAGCATATTTCCTTTTTCTTCCCTACTAACTGTCCCAACTGCAGACTTGTTTATTCTTGATAAGGGAGGGTCCCTAGGACTCTTTCCAACTCTTGCTTTTCGCCTTGAGATATGTACACATAAATAAAAAATATCTACAAACGGTAGTTGGGAAATATCTCCTTTTCCAGTTAGTTTAAGGAGATTGATCCATTCATCTTTACCCCCTCCTCTACCTCTACCTCTTCCTCTTCCTCTACCTCCAATCCTATCTTCTTTGCCATGGACATTGTGTACTTCTCCTTCCCCTTCTTCAGCCATGATAGATTCATTGGAGCTAAGATAGTGTTCTTCTAATATTTCTAGTTCCTATATCAATGGTTGTTCATAATAAGTTTCCAATTCCTCTTCTTCACTAGGAATTTCTAATTATTCTCCCATAATTTGTTCACCAGTGGGGGACAGAAAGATTACTCCTGTGGTTGGGGATATAAGATTTTCTTCAATTACAACTTCAGTGGAAGAAGTAGGTGAAGTTCTGGATTGAATTTCTGATCTTTATACTTCAGGAAGTCTTTGTCAACCTCTAAATGGAATTCGAGTTTGAGTAGGTGGTGTGGAATCTCGAAATTGTGGTGGAGTGAGTGGATTTGTGGGAATTAAACTTCTTCCTCGTCCTACAAATCTACCCATAGAGTCTCTATTGTTTTAAATTAATGATGGTTTTGTTCTTTTTTTTACTTCTAATTATACTTCCCTGACAACAGTGCCAAAATGTTTGTTCAATTCAATGTCCTTGAATTTGCAATTATAAATTGTCAACCAAGGTGCGTAGATTGATGAAGTATGGGTGCACAATATGTGCTTAGAAGTTATTCATTAGGTCCTTATGTATTTTTTAGGATCTAAACACAAGATGGGGGTAATGTTTGTCAATTGTATTAGTGTTGTAATTCTTAGGGATGTTGATTAAGTTTCCTAGGAATTAATCTATATCCAATTAGTTCGTAGATGATGTGAGAGTGATTTTTCTTATGTTAGATTGTTTTGGAATTTTGACCTTAAATCTCTATGATGTAGCTCCTAATTCTCTAAGTGAAAAAAGAAACCTATTTTATCAGCTATGAAGGAATACCGTTGAACTCAATTGTTTTAGGAGAGGTCCTCTTGCTTGTTCAATTTATACTCAAACAAAGTAACACAAGAAACATCTATATTGTGAATTAAGCACACTTAAATTACGTTGGATAATAAGAAAAGGAAAGAACTGTGCAGTCCCAGGTATAAAGCAATTTAGATAATAGTCTAAACTAGGTATAAAGAAAATTAAAGTTCTTATGCAGATAACAATTCGATGGCGAGATCATTATGCAGCATTCTCACACAAAACAAAGCAATTGAAGAATTAAAGGAAATCAGATTGTATTTGATTAAAAACCTTCCACTTTTTGTAGGGGCCCTCCACATAGCAGTTCAAAGCTTCAAATCAACACAGTACTTGCACACAAAAACCCATTTCATTCACATGAAATTCACAAACTGTTGGTAAACATATCATTTGACGCACACCCAAATGACAGTGCGGCCATTAGCTTTATAGCGGGTCTCTTGGCATAATTGTATGAATATTTTAAGCCTAATATCTCTTAATCCTATCTAAAATTATATCGTTAAACCGTCATTTTTCTATTCTGAAAGCAAAACGATAAGGTTTCAGCTGATCTCGAGTTCTGTTTTGCATTAATTCGGCAGTTGACTTGGAGTTTGACCGCAATCTCCTGTGCTTCTTTTGGAAAAACGTTTCGAGTGGATAGGAAGGTATCCATGTGGGATTCATACTCTATCCATCTGCACCTTTTTCTGCTGACCTGGAGCTCTGGAACCTCATGAACAATGAAGACAGCTACGGAATCCGGGATCAGCTGCGGAAACAGACTGATTCGGTAGCCAATTGTAACTTTAATTAACACAATAAGGTATACAGTTGAATATGAACAAGAAAACATACTAATGTGTACCTTCATAAAAACCTGGTAGATATGGCTTTATTTAAGGGGTAAATGTATATGAAAAAGAGAGGATCTTTAGGTAAAAAGGATGACATGGTGGGACAATATTCAGACTCTATAGAACCCAATGAGTTCATATGGTATCGATGTATTTTTTCTCGTAAAACTCTTGTCACTTGGAAAATTTTTACGGAGGAAATGATAACACATTATGAGGATACAAAGAGAAGCACATTCTTTAGCCAATTGATAAATCCCAAACAAAAGGGTTCAATCGCGGAGCACATTAAGGACTACTAAAAATTGAATATCAAGATAACTGATATTCTAGAGGAGCATAGGATTGATGTATTGATAGGGAATTTAAAGGATAACATCTAACATGAGGTTCAGCTTTGGGAACCTGATTCATTAGAGAAGGCATTTAGGTTGGCAAGAAAAGTTGAAAGAAAAATTATGGCAACAAGGAATTCTACCACTTACAACTATAAAAATGGAAGTGTTGCTACACCTAGCCTTCCACAACCTACAAGGTTAAAACCAAAAGAATGGAGGAAAAAAGAGCAAAAGGGCTTTGTTACAGTTGTGATAGAAGATACACTAAAGGTCATAAGTGTGCTGAGAAGAAATTATTATACATAGATTGTGAAGAGGAGGAAGAAAAGGAATGACAAACATCAAAAGAGGAGGATATACACAAGGAGGCAACCCCAAAGAAATAAGAAATGATCCAAGCATATCTTGTAATGCAATGGTAGGAATTACCACTCCTCAAAATCTCAAGATAGAAGGATATATCAAGAAGAAAAAGGTAATAGTGTTGATTGATTCAAGTAGCACCCATAATTTTATTCAATGTAAGATAACCAAGCAATTGAATTTCTTCCTATATCCAACACCAGAGTGTCAAGTGATGGTTGAAAATGGAGGAACTATAAATTTCTCTGGAAAGTGTTATAATATCAAGCTAACCATGTGAGAATATGTATTGACTAGTCCAATGATTTCAATCCAATGGGTGGTTGGTGTAGCGGCTACAACACCCTCCAAAATTTTGCCCTGTACTCAAATTTCGGAGCCTATTATGGATCATGTGATCAATTGTTCCTTAGTCACATATTGGTAAGATGATGATCTCAAGCTCCCCTTTCTAATATTAAGAGCCATTCATGATTTTATCTTTCTACAATATGTGTCATATTTGGGGATGGGGATTATCTCTTGTTATGCAAAGGGAAGTTTGTTTTTCTTCAAGGGGAAATGTACCCAGCCTCCCTTAGCATTCAAAACTGCACAGCGGTTTCTTCCAATGTCCATCCCTCAGCTGCAAACCTACTATCTCCAGAAATTATGTAGTTTTGTCCCTCAGCTACCCAGTATGCCTTGCATCCTGAAAATGTGTAGATGTGTCCTCCTAGGACTTCATCTCACAATAGTGCCTTACATCCTGAAACTGCACAGATTTTTCCCTCAACTACTCAGTCTACCTTGCATCCTAAAACTGCGTAGATTTGTCCTACCAGGGCCTCATCCAAATGTAGTGCCTTACATCCTGAAACTATGTAGTTTTGTCCCTCAGCTGCTCAGTCCGCCTTGCATCCTGAAACTATGCAGATGTGTCCTCCCAAGGCCTCATCCCACATCAATCACTGGCCACTAAAACTGCGCATATGTGTCTCTCAGTGATCACAAGAAGGATGACATGCTAAAGGACTCTCAAGGAGTTGAGGAAGAAGATAAGAAGAACAAGGAACCCAAGGTATGATAGAAGTTCAGGAACACATGAAGACTCCATATGACGAATAACCCTTTGGAGGGTAAGTATGGAAAACAAAGCACATATTTTGAAATACACCTCTTAGTGTTGCTTGAAGGACTGCTTATCATTGTCATTTTGTTTTGTATTCAATGACGGGCGTAGTTTCAAGTCCTGAAAGCCATTCCATGTGTTTCCTCTAAGTGTCTCTCTCCCTTTCGCTTTCTCAACCAACTATCATCTTTTGGCATGTTGATTGCTTTGTCAAGCTTGTGATCTAGTTCTGGTGATTTCAAAGGTTTGTCTTTGTGTCTTTTGGTTTTCCTAGCTATGTGAACATTTATCATACTCACACACACAGTTGTAAGCGCTATCATGCAGGTTTCATCATGGTCATCCAAAGGTCTATCCCAAGTGTCACACTTGCCACTTTCAGCTCTAGACAATCCCACAAAGGGTCATGCCTTTCTATGTTGTCACGGTGGTCAGCTTGTCATGTTGTCAAAGTACGCTAAGTGTGTGATCACAATGTCGAGTCATCACAAGTTCACTTGCCTCTCACACTTAGCCACTTTCCTGAAAATCTCTTGGCATAACAGTTTCACTTCCACAAACCCCGACTGAGCTGCACTGTGTAGTATCAGCCCTTAGTGGTGCTGCTCTGCTATCTAGAACTGAACAATGCTTGAGGTTTTCCTCCCAGTCAGTTGCACTATGCAATCCCAAAGGTGAGCAACCTATCTTCCTTTCCATAACTCCGCATAAACTTCCTCACTACCTATCTGAACTACTTACTTCCCAAGAACAATTCAAGCCCCCTTGCTTCTTGCTAGAACCCCACATTACGTAGAAACCTGAGCTTGCATTGCTCCTTGAAATTGCGTAGAGATGTCCTCCCAATGAATTCCCTCAATTGGGACTCACTTCTCTCAAAAACTACGGATAACTATCTATTGGTCCCTCTATTGTCCTTCCTTGTCTTCCCTTTGGAAACTACACAAAGGTGTCCCTCAAGTTCCCACCTTGAAATTTCCACTGGTGTCCTTATCTACGTAATTTTGCCTCCCAGTGGCCTTTGCACAGTTTTCCTGGACATTGAAGATTGTGCCCCCGAGTTCCTTGTCCAAGCTTGAGCTACCCTTTGTGTAGTCTCAGTGACTAATCCCCCCTCCCTATCACCTAGAACTACATAGTGCACAGTCATTGGGCCCTCTTTCCAGCCTGTCATTGTCCCGAGCCCCAAACACAAAAAACAATGCATCATGTTAGACTAGGAGGTTTTGGGTTTGATTTCATCTCATCATGAGTGAATTGTAGGAGTAGGTACACTGTTAGATCATGGAGAGTGGATGAAGGGTATAAAGAAGGATCACCCATGCTAGAAGACTTACCTGTAGCTAGATGGACGAAAGAAGCGACAGGTGAAAGGAACACATGTACAAAGTCATCTTGCAAGACCAAGACCATCAAGGAACCTGCAACATCAAGTCATGTAGAGGAGAAGACAAAACACACCCGAGTGTACATCCATCACTTAGCAGTGCAACAAATTGACATGGACACCACAGCCAACCAGTACATGTCAGCAATGTCGTGTCAAGTTGTGTGATAAGTTATCAAGGCCACATCACCACTATGAGCCATAACTATTGTAACTGAAAGTAATGTAAAGTGAAAGTCAAATGGACACACATAAGAAGTTGAAGAGTCATGTCAATTGAAAAGTCATAGGAAGTTCAATGGTCATGAGGGTAGTCCAAGAGTCACAAGGGTCAAGCATCACCCTTGGATATATATACCCCTCCCATTGTATGAGCAAGGAATTTTCACCTTGGCTCCTCCCACATAGCCTTGAGAGTAGACAATCAGTTCTTTGAGAAGCAAGGAGTGGCTCCAATGTCCCACTACTAGGACTAGTGATGTATGGTGTACAAATGTGTCTTGGGACTTTTTCTTAATTCAGAAGCTTGTTAAGGCCAACACGTTTTCATGCATGTTTTGTAGATGTTTGTAAGACTATTCTTTTAGCATTTGTAATGCATGTTTGTTTCACCTGTACTAAGATAGTTGAACTACTTCGATTTTTTTAGTACTTAAATTGTTGGGAATGTGTTGTAGTGGTAATCACCGCTGTCTCATCCTTGTGGATTACTCCGCGGGATACTAAACAAGCCACCTTTGTGTATTGGTTATCATCGCTCTCACATCCTTGTGGAATACTCTGTGGGATACTTGACAAACCATCTTTGTTTTCTAGTTATAATGATCATCACATCTGTGTGGACTAATCTGATGGGTGGTGTATGTGTCATCTCCTTCTCTTTGGTTTTAACGACTGTCACATCTGTGTGGATTACTCCACTAGGTGGTGTACGTGTTGTCCCCTGCACTTCAGTTTTAACGACTGCCACATCCATTGTGGACTATTCCGCTGGATGCCAGACAGAACATTCGCTTCGCATGTGTCTCTTCGTGGGTGGAATTATTACCTCTCACTTAGAGGCTCATTTTACTCTCCCCCTCTACAGTAAGACATATGAGACACAAGTTACATTATGCACTCACTGGGCACACTTACCTTGATTTTTGAAGATACCAGCGCAACACTCTCATGTGCTGATAGCTAGAGCCAAGGCATATCTCTAAGTATATGGAAACCAAGCCTTTATACCGGATGGGAATCCTACACCAAACAATGTGAGGTCTAGTTTGGACTGCATTTCGGGAAGATCCCCTAAATGTTGGCGGGTCCAACACCGTCAATAGTGGTGCTGATGTTGTATTAGGAGTCCAATGGTTACAATATTTAGGGATGATAACTTTCAATTTTCAAGAACGTTTCTTGAATTTTTGTTAGGAAGGAAAGGAATTTAATTAAGGGGTATCATAGGGAAAACATGAAAGATAATAAACTCTAATGAAATGACAAAGCTTCTGAAGAAAGAACAATGTGGCGTAATTGCATAGATACGCTCAGTAGAGGTTGAAACATTGAAATCATCTATTTCTCTAGCTATCGAAAAATCCTTGGACAATCATTCCAAGGTATTTGAGACTCACAAAGACATACCCCCTATTCATGATCATGATCATGCTATTCATTTAATTCCAGGAACTGTTCCTCTAAACATCAGACCTTACAAATATCCTTATGCCCAAAAGAGTGAAATTGAACGTATGGTTATGGAAATGCTTGAGGTTGGTATAATTCAACCTAGTCAAAGTTCTTTCTCTACTCAAGTAGTATTGGTGTACAAGAAGGATAGATCATGTCGTATGTGTCTGGATCATAAGGATCTCAATAAGCTCACTATTAAAGATATCTTTGTATCATTGATGAATTGTTGGATGAATTACATGTAGCAATTTACTTCTCCAAGATGGATCTTTGTTCAGGATATCATCAAATTAGAATGAAGATTGAATACATTCTGAAAACAACATTCAAAACTCATGAGGGTCATTATGAATTTTTGGTTATGCCTTTTGGCCTTACTAATGCACCTTCCATATTTCAAGGTTTGATGAATTCAATTTTCAAACCCTTCCTTAGAAAATTTGTGTTAGTATTTTTTGATGATATACTGATCTACAACAAGTCTTGGTAGGATCATGTTCAACATGTTGACAAGGTGCTCAAATTATTGGGGGAGAAATAATTATATGCAAAAACCTCGAAATGTTTCTTTGGAGTATAGGAGGTGGAATATTTGGGTCATATTGTATATAATAAGGGTGTTAAGGTAGACCGTAACAAAATTAAAGCCATTAAGGAATGGAAAATCCTCACAACCATAAATCATCTTCGAGGATTTGTTGGGTTGATAGGGTATTATCATAAGTTTGTTAAGGATTATGGGAGAATAGAATAACCTCTAACAATATTACAAAAAAAAGATGCATTTTCTTGGACTTCAGAAGCAATTAAGGCCTTTGAACATCTTAAAGAGGTAATGTGCCAAGAACTGGTCTTAGCTATGCCATAATTCACAAAAACATTTATTATGGAATGTGATGCCTCAAGAAATGGAATTTCTATTGTTTTAATGCAAGAAGGAAGACCCAATTCTTTTGAAATTCGTCTAATCAAAGGAAAGTATATACACAAAACTATTTATGAGAAGGAAATGTTGGCAATACTACATGCACTAAAGCAATGTCGACCTTACCTAATGGGAAGATACTTCTAGGTAAAAATAGATCATGTTAGTCTTAAATACTTTTTGGAACATTATTATCTTCAAAATAGAAACAAAAATGTGTCACAAAGATGTTGGTTTATGACTTTGAAATCATCCACAAAAAAGGGAAGCAAAATGATGTTGCAAATGCACTCTCAAGAAAGGATGAGGATGTGGAAGCATTGCTTTGTGTAATTTATATTATCCAACCTGATTGGATAACCAAAGTAGGGGATGAATGGAAGAATGATGAAGAGGTGTGGGCACTCATTCCAAAGTTACAGCAAGATCCGAGTACATATGATACATTTAGTTGGAAAAATTATTCATTATGGTACAAATATCACTTATATCTTTGTAAGAATTCCCAACTCAAGAAAAATATTATTTTGGAATTGCACACCTCCACCTTATGAGTGCACTCAGGATTTTTAAAAATTATCACAAGGTCAAGAAGGATTTTTTTAGGGATGGCATTAAATCTGATATTCAAAATTTTAGGCAGAATGTTTGGTTTACCAACAAAATTAAGTTGAGACAATTAAGATCCCAAGTCTCTTACAACCTTTTACCATTCCAAGTTAGCATTGGGGGGAGGTCTCAATGAATTTTATCATAGGTTTACCCTAGTCTGAAGGAAAAAGTGTCATCATGGTCATGGTTGATATACTTACCAAGTATGCACACTTTTGTGCATTATGTCATCCTTTTAAATCCAAAACAGTTGCTATTGCATTTATGGAAATAATTCAAAAGCTACATGGAAACCCAAAGATTATTGTAAATGAAAGATATCCTATTTTCACTAGAAATTTTTGAATGAAATTATTTTCTTGTCTTAGTAATCAATTAGCTCATATCTCATCTTATCACCCTCAATTTGAAGAGAAAATTGGGACAATGAACAAATGTTTTGAAGGATATCTTTGTTGCTTTGTATGTGATAAACAAACCCAATGGGTCAAGTGACTAACTCTAGATGAATGGTGGTATAACACTTCATTCTATATTGTAACAAAAATGACCCTATTTATGGCACTTTATGAATATAATCCACCATCCATCACATCATATTTAAGATGAAATTCTAAGTTTCAAGAAGTGGAAGATCACATCGAGCATCTATAACAAGTTCTCCAACTCTTAAAGGATAACCTCACTCTGGCGCATAATCGAATGAAACAACGATTAAATCAACATCAAAGTGAAAGAATTTTTGATGTAGGTGACTGGGTATTTTTATGGCTACAACCATTCAAACAAATGTCCCTCAAGCAAGCTAATAAGGATAATAAATTATCACCCAAGTACTATGGTCCTTAAAAGGTGTTGCAAAATATTTTTACTATGACATACAAATTGGAGTTGCCTGCATCTTCTCGAGTACACCCATTGTTCCATGTTTCATGTTGATCTATCTTTTTTTTTTTTTTTTGTGAGCTTGTTTCATAACAAGATGAGTCCTTATAATATTAAGAGGAAATGTTTAAATTAACTACAGAAGGGTTAACTGTACCCTTGACCCTGTATCAGTCAAGCTTGTACTCCTTCGATGGATTAGGGAGGACATAATGGAGACACTCAATATGTTGTATGGTGGAGATATTTACCAACTGACCTATGATGACATCAAGACAGTATTCAATAATCATTCTAGGGTTACAAGGAAGAGAGGTAGGTCCATTCAAGGCCTTGTCCACTCTTCTCCCACCACCTCAACCATCAAACAAGAGACAAGGAGCATTCTATAAGACTTCAATATTGAGACGTTGCACACTTTTTCCTTACGAATGAATACTATTCAAATTAAGAGGAAACAATAGGAAGCAGAAAGGGTACTAGCTATATTTTTCCCTAGATGTACCAAGAAGCACCCCATAAATGGATGTCCACTGAATACTATAGGGTTTTGCTCTGTTATGTGAGGTGAATCATGCAACAGACAAATTTCCCTCTCTTCCAAGCCTGAAGGTTGTATACCAAGGGGAAAAGAATGGCTTGGAAAATCTTTGCTTCATCAACCAAACGAGGCCACAAGGCCCTCATCCATACCAACAAGGCATGCACAGTGCACAATATCCTTCTTAGAATCCAAATCAGAATGCACCCTTCCAAACTTGGTATCCTCCATATCACTCATCTTGGTCCATTCCCTCTCCTTGGTCCTATACTCCTTAGTACCCTCCTCATCATATCAATCCACATTTCTAGCCATATCAACCTCAACCTCCTCAATGGGGCAACCCTCCATAAGGATGGAGGCTTCAGTAAACCCAACCTCCTCCCTTAATGCCTCCTTCTCCACCTCAACCACAACTACTCCACAATAACCCACCAAAGCAACCTCAGATGCCTTCCCAACCCAATATGAACCTAAATAATAAGAAGGCATCATAGGTATACAATGGGGAAACGTCCTATCCTGCTTATCCTACTTATGCTACGGAAATACAAGAAATAAACCTGAGGTATGAGAAGGTACTTCGAGATACTCACCCACCTTCTCCACTTGAAGATCTTGAAGAAAAGAAGGAATATATTAACCCTCAATTAAACATACCTCCCTATCTTGAAAGGTTGTCCCATCCAAAACAACACACCCCAGAAGAGGCTGAACTCCTGGGAGAATTGAAGAATTTGTGTCTTAAGATACCCCTTATCTAACCCATAAAATATTTACCCATTTACAACAAGCTCATTAGGGAAGAATGTTTTAAGAAACCTGGGAGAAGAAAAAGAGATACCCTACCATCAATGTTGTTGGGCAACTATTTTGATATAATGATTGGGAGGGTGAGCTCCCAAAAGTACTTAGATCCTAGTAGCCTACTAGTGGATGTGAACATTAACAATGTTGTAGTCCCCAACATCTTGAAACCATGGCCAAGGAAACCATGTTGAAGCTAAATCTCCAAGGATTCTTGAGAAAGACCACTACAAAATTATAACTTGTAGATAGATCCATAGTATCACCTGAGGGAGTTATTGAGGATGTTTTATCACTTAGGGAAAACCATGGCTGCAAGAAAAACCCTAAGGTAACCTCAAACCTCTTTTAGGCTGAAAGATGGCCCTTCAACCTGGAGAGGGATCTCTCCATAAAACTCAACTACTCTATGGTCACTATAGTAGTAGGTTTGACAATTGAGTTTGGTGGCCAGATTTAGTTTATAGGATTAAATTGGTTGGGATATTTACAAAATATACCATTAAGCATTGAGTCCAATTCTAAACAATTAAAGATACAGATCTAATGAGAAAGCTATCAAAATAATGATAACATCAAATCCTGTTATTGTTTGAGAAATTAGAAGAAAAGAACTGAAATGTGACAAATTTTATAGTTGGTTGAGGTAACAAATACTAATGGTTGATAAATACAACAAAGGAGCACCAATGAATCCTAATGTTAGATACTAACATTTCCAGACATGAAAGAATCTTTTTATAAGAAAGAAGAAACTGACAGGGAACTACAACACATGAGTTTCCTATAAAGTGCTCATGAAATACTGTAATATATTCAAGACACTCCTCAAATATACCAGAATGCAATTTTTTTTTCAATAAAATACCAACCCTTATTCATTCTTCATAAACTGTCTTATAGAACTTACATCAACTAATTGCAAAATAATAGTCTCCTAGATTAATTACAAGAAACTGAGATATCTAAATATATTCAAGTTCATGCATATAAATAAAAACTTAAATACATTCAATTTTTCCTAAGATAGCTATTGCAAAATATGTTGATATATAGGTAAAGAAAATATCTTCTCAAACTATCTTCCTTGGAAAAAGAAACAAGTCCCTAACTGATAACACAACATCTTAGTTGGAAAAATAGGTCCCTATACAAAACCTATCAAGTTTCCACCAAAAATTCCTTTCCCGTTCATCCTTTCTTTCATTCGGACCTCTTGATGAAAAAATGTTGATACTGTTGTTATCAGCTTCACTGGTTTTTTGATTTGTAGCTTTCGCTGAAAAACTTAATGTCAACATTTCTTTTCCACCTGTTTCAAAATTGCTGATAATGGGAAGGTCAACATTTTCATCTGTCTAAATTTTTCTGACAATGAAGATGTTAGCACTCCCTGTTTGCTCCAAAATTGTTGATATAATGACTGTCGGATTCATCCCTATATCATTTTTTATCAACAAACACACAATTTCATCCCAAAATAGCTAACAATGGATCTCTTAGTTTCACAAAAAACGCTGAGGATGGGAATGTCAGCTTCCTGACTATTCCACTGTATGTAAAAACTATATGGCCGACTATCAATGATAAAACGAAAACCCCTGTTTCGTGAAATAGACATGCAAAATTTCAAGTTTATTCCTTCAAAACTCTTAGCTGAGGGTACTAGCTGCCTTGAGAAGTACATCGACCTTCTCCAGTGTTTGTTTTTTGCTATGCCTTGTCTCCATGGGACCCCTCTTCATAGTTTCTTTGTCTCTGCTCTTCGTAGAGACTATAGCCTTCTTCTTGTTGATGATGAGGTCCTTTGGTGGCATATTGTCAACATCAATCACTTCTTTGGCCAACTCTAGGTTATTTATGAGTTTGATTTTGTATCTTAATTTGTTTGTTGGCCTTGTATGGGGTCCCTTGCCACCCTTGAAAACTTAAAACAACATCTTCTCCTCTTGGGTCTCAATCTCTATTTCTTTGCTTGTAGTAACTTCTATTTTAGTTGTGTCTGCAGGGGAGGCTTCAATAGGCGGATTTACAACCTGGGAAGGGCTGATATCATCTTTATGGGGGATAAAAGTGTTGAAAATAGCAACCAGAAATGCTAAAAACAGAAATTCTATAAATAGCATTGCTATAGATAGCATTTCAGGTACCATTGTTGAAATAGCAACAAGGAATGATAAAATAGAAATGCTAAAAATAGAATTTTGGGATACATTCCAATTTTAGTTAGTCCCTAAATTAAAATTGAGAATTAAAATTCGAATTTGATCTCAACTGCTGTTTGAAAAATAATTAATTAATTCATCTTGAGTTAATTAGTTGGAGAAAATCAAACATGAAGTCTATGTGAAGACATGTAACAGTTATTCCTTTGATCGAGGAAGTTATCCCTTAATTAAGGAGATCAGGATGAGTTGTACTTTGAGTTGTAATTAGTTAGCTCAGTTAACTGAGTTAAGTCCAGTTAGATTAGTTCCAACAGTTTTTGGAACTGATTGTGAATTCAGTTAGTTAATGCATGCATGCATGTAACTAGTGTACTTCAGATAACTGAATCTCTCATAAATAACTCATGAATGTCAGTTCAGTTAGAGACCCAATTGAGATCAGAGGAAGGGACAATGTACTATCAGTTGGAGGAATTTTCCTATATAGGAAACTCATCCATGTAGAATGAACAATCTCCTTCAGGATTGCACAATTATTTCTAAGTTTGGTGAGCAGTGTTTGAGGTAATTACACACAGGTGGCAGCTTGAGGACCCATGAGAAACTGTGCAAGGAAATAAGAGGCTTGGAGGACTGAAGGAAGGCATATGTGTTGTCTATTATGTTTATGAGTAGCATTGAGGGATTGTACTGGGAACTGGATAGCTTGTGAGCTAAAGCTTTGTGTAATCTGGAGATATTTCCACTTGTATGATAATACAGAGATCGGGGTTTTTAGCTGAGGCTTTCCCCATAGTATTCTTCTGTGTTCATGTGTATGATTTCTTCTTCTCTGTTATATGTGTTCCAATTGATCTTGCTCAAATTGATTAAGCTTCTGCAAGTTTTTTGTAGAAGTAGATCAAGTATTTTGCTTTAGTATATTGCATTATCAGGTGATATACAGTGAGAATTTCTATATGGTATCAGAGCTTAGTGTATCAGAGCCAAGTTTATTAGAGTTGAGAACAATATACTAGAGGAGATTTCGAAGTTTTGATTTTTGGGCCGCCATTTTTTAGAGTAGATCTGAAAATTTTTGTGCAAAATTTTCAGAAACAAATAGCAGATCTGGATTTCTTGCGGATAAATACCCAAATTAAAAAGAAAAATCGTCTGAATCGGAGTTTTGATGAGGGAGATATCGCTAATTTAAAATTATCTCTTTTTTCAGAAAATTTCGTGACGGCAAGAAAGCTGAAACAGATTGGTGTGCTAGCCAAGAACCTGCATGTTCTTGAGGTTCAAGATGCATGCAAAGCCTTGAGGAGCAAGGAAAAGGTTAGATACTTGGTGGTTGAGAGGGAGAGTAAATTACCTCTCAACATATAGCCCCAAAAGAAGTCTCAAACAATTGTGGAGGAGCCACAAGTGGAGATGCTAAGAGGAGACAGAGTAGAGGCAGCCACTCATGCAGAGACCTCCAATAGGGGGAAATTTTGAGCCAAGTGGGTAGAGGGAGCACATGCAGCCATACCTCTAGGTGTGAGGTGGGGCGATGTGAAGTGATAGTCTCAAGAAGGCTGAAATAGGGGTAGGATCCTTGAGGTACCCAGCCTCTTTGATTAGAGCTTGCTACGGGAGCCCCGACAAGGAGTAGCAGGACTGGCTCAGTGGGTAGAGACGAATGTGGATGGAGTGGCAGAGAGAGCTACAATGTAGGAGTCCCAAGATAGCGCAGAACTAGCAGGTTGCATCAATGCGAGAGGCAAAGGAGTGTTGCACCAGTGCAGGATGGCAGAGAGAGGTGCCCAACGGTGCGAGATGCAGGAAGTTGTTGCAGTAGTGCAGAGGTCAGAGAGGGAGCACTTGTCAGCGACAGAGGGAGCTTCAGCATCAGAGGGTGTTTCTAGCCCAACAGGGAGGTCAGTTGGCAGATCAGTTACTTACTTCTTAGTAACTAAGTTGCAATGCAACAGTGGGCAACACGATACAACATGATGAGAGGAGATGTAGTGCGGATGCAGTGCTGGGAGATAGGACCAACAACAACACGGATGTAGCGGGAGGAATTAGTGGGATTGATCCAGTTAGAGATCAAAGTGATAGAGGTTAGAGCAGTTAGATACTGAAGGGAACAGAGGCGCAGAGTTTTCAGTCGACAAAGGCAATAACAGTTAGAGACTTTGATGACAGAGGCATCATTCTAATTTAGGTTGGATATTTCTGTTTCTGGAGTTGCTGGAGTAGCAACACTTGAGAGAAGTGTTGCATGCAGAACATTCCAAAGGTTTAGGATCGGGTTCAAGTTGAATTCCTTTCTTGTTGAGAGGGAGTGTTGAAAATCGCAACAAGAAATTCTAAAAATAGAAATGCTATAAATAGCATTTCTATAGATAGAATTTTTGGTACCAGTGTTGGAAATAGCAACAAGGAATGATAAAATAGAAATGCTAAAAATAACATTTCTATAAATAGAATTTTGGGATACATTCCAATTTTAGTTAGTCCCTGAACTAAAATTGAGAATTAAAATTCGAATTTGATCTCAGCAGCTATTTCAAAAATAATTAATTGATTCATCTTGAGTTAATTAGTTGGAAAAAATCAAACATGAAGTCTATGTGAAGACATGCACTAATTATCCCTTTGATTGAGGAAGTTATCCCTTAATTAAGGAGATCAGGATGAGTTGTACTTTGAGTTGTAATAAGTTAGCTCAGTTAACTGAGTTAAGTCCAGTTAGATTAGTTCCAACAGTTTGTGGAACTAATTGTGAGTTCAGTTAGTTAATGCATGCATGCATGTAACTAGTGTACTTCAGATAACTGAATATTCTCTCATAAATAACTCATGCATGTTGGTTCAGTTAGAGACCCAGTTGAGATGAGAGGAAAGGACAATGTACTATTAGTTGGAGGAATTCTCCTATATAGGAAACTCATCCATGTAGAAGGAATTATCTCCTTCAGGATTGCCCAGTTATTTCTGAGTTTGGTGAGCAGTGTGTGAGGTAATTACATACAGGTGGCAGCTTGAGGACCCAGGAGAAACTACGTAAGGAAATAGGAGGCTTGGAGGACTAAAGGAAGGCATATGTGCTATTTATTCTGTCTATGAGAAGCATTGAGGGATTGTACTGAGAGCTGGATAGATTGTGAGCTAAAGCTTTGTGTAATTCGGAGATATTTCCACTTGTATGATAATATAGAGATCAGGGTTTTTAGCTGAGCTTTCCCTAGAGTATTCTTCTATGTTCATGTGTATGATTTCTTCTTCTCTATTATATGTGTTCTAATTAATCTTGCTCAAATTGATTAAGCTTCCGAAAGTTTGTTTGTAGAAGTAGATCAAGTATTTTCCTTTAGTATATTACATTATCAGGTGATCTACAGTGAGAATTTCTACAACAATGTCCTGTTTATTGAGCCTGACACCTTTCCTGTGGTAGACTTTGGGAATTTTAGGGCTAGAGGATGTAGATGGAATTTATATGTTTTCTTGGCTGAGAGGTGGCTCATTAGGGGCTTGTTCTTTAATCGTTTTCTCCTTTTTGGCAGTTTTTGGTCCGCCTCTTCATTTTTTGAGGAGTTGAGGTTGAAAACCTCCCCAAAAAAGGAAATGGCTCCAAGTTCTTTCTGCCCTAGCTAATTGGTTTTCGATAAGGTTTTTTATCAAGGATTTGTTGTATATTAAATGGGAGGAGGGGTCTATGCAGGCCCTGAAAATAACTTTCGTATGTTTAATGCTTTCTAATAAATAGAAACAAGGATTAATTCTGATTTGACCAACAAGATGTGAAAGGAAATAGAAATGGTAGAGGTTTACCTGATTCAACCTCCCCTCGCAGGTGGAATATTGTTGATAGAGGCATAGAGGGACATGCCATTTGTCCTATAGCCACTCCTTCCGAAATTTGACCCTCCAATTTTGACGCTTGAATCCTTCTTTGAAAAAGAAATGGACATCAATCCCTACCAACACATGCATGCGGAAAAGCTTCTCTCCATCTACTGGTAAATCCATGGCCTCAAAAATTGAGTGTTCTATAACTGAAAAAGATAGGCCTCCAACCTCCATGTGATTTCCATCAAAAACCTGAGAAAAATGTCGAGCCACTGCATCGTGGTAGTTGGTACAACAATGGAAAAACTCGCTCAAACAGGCTTGTTGAAACATTTGCTGGATTTCAGGGCATATGTCCAGCAAATCTAGTGCTTTGGGCTCAGGCCGATTCACTTTTCTTCATTTCCCCATCGTGCTGTGTAGTCTTCCTAGGATCCAATCCTGAATCCCTGTGAGTAAAACAATTTCAATGCCAAGTGTGACTGACTCCGAACTAAAAAAAAAAACTAGTGACTAGGCATGGTAAAGCAACTTGACATGCGAATGGGATATTATAGTTGGCGAGTGAATAACCATGGAGCTTTAGGTTATGATTACGAATGGAGTTCATATCATATGGTAAAATCATTTTAAATGACATTCATTCATAGTAGTGGAGAAAAAAATATTAACCAATACTTTTTACCCCTTCAAAACAGATAGAGACATGTTTCATTGATATCACTGACACTCACGTGGTCAATATAGCCATCAATTTTTAAATTTAAAATCTGGTTTTGGTGCTGACAGTTGGCCTGTTAGTCAAAATGAAATTGCTGATAAACCAATTGTCAGCAAATTTCTTTGGCATATGATATCGGATCACTAAAATGCTGATAACCTAGTTATCATTAATTTCCCTGTTTTATTACAACTAAAATGTTGACACTGAAATTGTCAACATTTTGTGAATTAAAAAAAAAAAGTTTATTGTGATAATAGCTAGCTCCACAGGGATTTTGTTGATCCATAATGGAAGAAAGAACCCCCATAGACTAGTTTCCATATCCGTTACAAACACAAGATCAAAATGAAACTTTTACTGACTAAAAAATAAGGACTTCATCTTTTAAGAGATGATCTTTTACATACTCTGAACTTAAAAAAATATAACTGTCTCTAATTTTTTATTTTATTTTTCTATGAATATCAATAGAACCTCAGGGCCTTCATTTCAGGCTTCGAGTCCCTTAGAATATTAATCCACACCTGCAAAATAATTTTCAAAATATATGGATATGTATAATGAAACTTGGAAATCATTCTTTGTTTAGGGGATATAATGCTTCAGGAAGTGTCGATTGACTAGACCTTCAAGTAGTAATTCTCCTTGAAGACCTTCTAAGATGAAACTTTTATTACCATGGAAATGTACAATTCTGTATGGCCCTTTCCAAATGTTCTCAAACTTCCAATGCTTACCCTTATCATCAATATGGGCATCCCATTTTAAAACCAAGTCTTGGCATTTAAAGTCATCCTCTTTAGTTTTTTCGTCAAAAACTTTCTTAATCTGATCTTGTACTTCCTGATATTTTTCATACACTCTCTCTGGTTTCTTGCACTTCAATTAGCTGATTTATCCTTCTTTGCAGCTGATTTGTCTCTTCTCCCAATTCTTGCAAATATTTCATAACAGGGATTCTAGTTGAAACATGAAACAGTTCATCAACACCCTATATTAACTAGAAAGGAGAAGTATTGATTGACCTCTTAGTACTAACTCTATCTTCCCATAAGGCAAACTTTAGTTTTGTATGCCAAGCCTTTTTGTTCTCTTCTAACAACTTTTTAAGAATTCTGACCAAACTCTTATTGGAGGATTTTGCCAGTCCCTTACCTTGAGGGTAATAATCCATGGAATGGCTAAGTTTTATATGGTAGTCTTGGCAAAATTTTACTAATCTCTTAGACTTAAATAATTGTGCATTATCAATAATAATTCTCTTTGGGCAACCAAAACTAGAAAGAATATTTACTAAGATTTGAATAACTACAAGATTAATAGCTTGCCTGCTCGGAAGTGCCTCAATCCATTTTGTGAAGTAATCTATCCCTGTCAAGATCCATCTATTCTATGCTGACGATGCCAGATGAATTTGAACTATAAATTCAAGGCCCCACTGCTGGAAAGTTTCCTCCACAGAGATAGGTTTCAAAGTCAAAGACATTAGTTTTGACTTACCCTCAAACAACTGACATTTGTGACAAGCTACTACTTCTTTTCTAACATAAAAAAAATGAAGTAGGCCATTAAAATCGAATTCTCAAAATTTAATCTAATGTGGCCTTCCAGTAATGATTTCCTCCACATGCTCCTTCAATGAAAATATTTAATCATTTTCTTCGCTTCACCTTCTAGTAGGAAATTCAATAAAATACCCTGAGGATCCTTCCAGTACAAATAACCATTTAAAAGACAATACTTAAGATATTTTAATCTGTAAAATCTAGCCTGTGTTTTATCTATTCTTGGTGGTACTTGTAAGTTATATAGAATGTAAACAACATCAACATACCACAGACATTGTTATGAAACCAAATTAGGAAAATATAGAAAAGAAAGATCAACACCTTAGAAATCAACCACTTCGAGGGGGCTGTTAACACCCAGGTTGTTCCCTATGACTCCCAAGGGAATACGGCCGGGGTAACCACTAACCAATCTTTGGATTACAGCTTCTAGCCAAACTGTAATCAGAGAGGGCTCTCTCTTTAAGGTTTGTCTCTGTTTTGAGAAGAATTTTAGGCTAGCTATGATGCTCAAGGTTTGTTTTTGGACTTGGTTGGGTGATGATTTCAATCAAGATATATATGTGCTCACTAGTATGTTCTAGGCCATTGGGCATGGAGTCAGTGGTCCTTTAGTAGTTTGGTGTGCTGTGTTGATACAGTAGTGATGCTGCAGAGCTGGATAAGTGTATGAGAAACAATGCTTTGAAATTGTGATTAAGTGTGATGTATACAGTTTATGAAAGGCAGTTAAGAATCTTCCAATAAACTGATATGCAAAGGAAGTGAGAATATTATTTAGAAGCAGTGAAGAATTTCTAGACAACATTCACATTTATAGAATTAATGAAAAACATGAGCATTTAAGAATTCATGTCCATAGTTAATTCTGAAGAAAACGTTTACAGCAATAAAAGATTGAGAACAGAGTGTAACCAAACATCTCCTGCACTATCCCTTTTCTCTATTGCTAGATTTAGTGAAACATGAGCATTAGTTAATAACATAAGAAGACAAAACAGAGATTAAGAAAACTTATTATTCCATCAGACAGCACAAGAATTCTGCAACAGCACGCATGTCATCAGCAAGACATCAAATTTTCAGGAAATCACTGAGCTGGTCCAACCCTTTATATTAGATAATCTGAAAGTGTACAATACATTTGCCTCAGAGTGAAAATCACCAACCCCTTATGCGTTGCTAAGGGGGCTATATATACAAAATTTACATAAGAAAAATATCAAGGAAATGAGTTAATGGCTCTGTCCAAAATTTGCGTATCTTCTTATCCTTTGGGCTAGCTGTCGTTCTCCATGTGCTTAGTCATCTTTCAGCTGCCTTAAATGCTAACTTTATTCTGCTGTTTGTCTTCTAGTGAGTTGGAGCTGGCAATGACCGAGAAACTGGAGCTATCATGGCAGAATTTGAAGCATTGCCTGCCACCAATCCTCCTTGGGCAACTGATGTCTCCGAATTTTCACTAAAGTTTCATCGGCCTTTGCATATCTGTAAAAATTTGGAGGAATTTCAAAAAGGTGCTTTACCTCATTTTCAATAAAAAACAGGCCTTCAAGTTTGTTGTATAAGCTCTGTCCTGTTGGAGGCCCTGTTTCCTCAGAAGTACTGCCAGATGCAGTGATTTGATTTTCAATATAAGTTTCCATTCTGTTGCTATACTGCTCTCTCGAGATCAGTCTTCCTGCACCGCTTAGTAGGCTGGGCAGTCCTTTTACTTGCAGTGCCACCATTTTGTGTTGGTATTCATCCACCTCAGCCTGTATTTCATAGCACTTCCTCTCCACAGTTTGTGCATAATTCCTGAGAGTGAGTACCTTCCTAGCTGTGAGGACAACCTCTGTTCTGTTGACTATGCCAATGGCTGCCAGTTCCTCCTTTTCTTGCTTGTTCAAAAAGTCTATCATTCTATTGGCCTGGTCAGGCCTGTTTCCCAGCACTGTCTTGGCCCTTTGAATCTCTGTCTGTGCCTGGCCGATTAAATCCATCTGCTCATGTATGGTTTTAATTGACTTCCATTGCTTAGTGATGGATTGGTCAATTTTGGCCCATAGAATCCTTTTTATTTGAGCCATGGTGCTCTCCAGATTCAGCTCTTTCTCCAAGGCCTTTATCTTTTCCTTTAGGGCCTTTATTTCTCTGCCTTGTTCTGCCACAGTTATTTTTGATTTATCATACTTGGCATCTAATTCTACCAATTTTTCCTTGGCCTGTTTTATTTCATTTGCCTGGAGCTCCATTTCTTTAATGGCTTTAGTCAATTCTTCCACGCTTGTGCTGGAATCTGGAGCTGTTGTTGTTGTTGCTGCTTCTGTTGTGGGAGCCGCTGCTGCCTCTGTAGTTGTTGCAGTGGTTGAAGTAGTTGGAGGAGCTTGGGATGTAGACTCTCCTTGTTTATCTTTTAATGCCCCTTCAAGCTCTTTCTCCAAATCGAGGACCTTTTGGTTTAGCTGCATTATGAGGTCCAGTTGCTCATCGGCCTGTTTTGCCTGCTGTAAATCTGCTGTTTGAGGGTGTTCTGTGGGCAACAGCTTCAACCTCTTCTTTAGTGCATTGAGGTCATCCTCCTTTTTCTTCATAAGGGCCCTTACACCCTTTGGATCCTTAGGATCATGTCCTAGGTCGATAATAATGTCCTCAAGTGATTTTATTCTGTTGTCTTTGGCTAGGGAGGACATTCTTTCAAAATCCAACTGAGTGTTGGTATTTTTTAGTGACTCTTTTAGTTCATGGGCCATGGTTGCCCTGTCTACCAAGGTTGCATAGACCATTTCTCCAGTCTGTTTGTGGAGTTCAATTTGGTCCATGGGATGGATGTCTTTGGCTAGGACCTCCACCCTTGTCTTCACATAATCTGCCCCTGATTTTGGATGGGGCACTGTAGGTTTGAAATGGCTGAGGATCATTTTCTCCTCTTGAATGTCATATACAGACATTAGCCTTTCTTTTTGGGCTGGTGTTGCATTAAGAAATTGTTTATAAACTTCCACCCTCAGCAAGTCATTCTGTGCCTTAATTTGCTTGAAAGAAGCCTTAGTGCTTTTGGGCTTCTTGCTCTGCTGAGAGGAGGAGGACACCTCCAAACCAAGTTGTAATCCTTGCTCCTGCTGAAAGGAGCTTGTACCTGTATGCTGGCTGCCCTCCCTGTCTTTCCTTGAACTGTCAAGGACTTCTTCAGTGATGTCTTCTACCTCTGGGGAGTCAGCCCTTTGCCTTTTGGTCTGGGGTTGTTGGGAGGATCCACTAGCAGGAGTGGACTCTTCTCTGTCTCTTTTTGTACCCCTCTCCTCCTGTGCTGGGGTCTGCATAATTGGAGCTATTTGTGGCTCAGTTTGTGGAGGGGGAGTCTGCTCTTGTTGCTGCTCTGGTTGCTGCCCTTGTTGCTGCTCTTGTTGCTGCTCTCCTGAAGGGGCATGCTTTTCTTTCATGGTTTCTTCTTCAGCACCCATTATTCCTTTCCCTTTGTCTGTACCCGGTGCTGCTGTAGAAGGTGCCTGGGTGGCTGGTGCAGTTCTTGAGGCCGAGGTCCCTTCTCCTGCTGAGTGCGGTCGTTTGAAGGGTACCTGCTGCACAGAATCTAGGTCAAGAGTCTTTTCCAGTTCCTTGACATTCTTTAGCATTGTCTCTTCTTCAGTTAATTTTTCAATTAAAGTATCCTGCTGCCATTCTTGCTGGTTGGCATATTTTTCAATGTGTGGATATTTGCAATGCTTATAACCTAGTAGCCTGTACTTGACTCTTCTAGCAGTAATGAAGCCTTCAGGGTCATAAGGGACCCACCAAAAACTATGTGATAGCTTGTATTTGTCTTTGAGGATTAGGTCAACATCTTCCCATCCTTCTTTTTTATTCATGATGAAGGGGCCCACCTAGTGCTTGAACTTGAGATGGGCTTTCTTTTTGGAGCTGTGAAAGTGAGTGAGGTCAGAGTGAATTAACTGCCTATAATACTCCAAGGCAAATATCCTCATAGGCACATATTTTGGGAGCCTGTATGGACAGAGCTCACAGCCATAGACTCTGATGACTGTGTGATCCTCATATAGGTACCAATCACCTATTTTGTAATTCTTGGAGAGCTGCAGGACTTTTTGTATTTTAGTTGATATTCTGGGAGGAGGGGACATCATCAACAAGCAAGAGACAGGGTATACAAATTGGTCAATAAATTCACAATAGGAATAGGGTGAATTTTGGACTTTGTGATAGACAGATGTCTAGAAGATAACATATCTTCTTTCCCCTTTATAATCCAGCTTTTTGATGTAGCATGGAAAAACCTGGGACTGATAGTACATGAAAAGGTGGTAGATATAGGATGAGTACTTGAAGACACCCTGTCTGTCTACTTTTCGCAACTGATCATGAATCTTGTTAGCTATGAACTTGGCAAAGTTATATTTGCGGGCAGGGGGTTGGCTTGGGCTGTAAGCAGCTAGCAATACCAGCATTGTTTCATCCACATGCTCGCTGGTTCTGTATCCCAATACATAAGCAATCATGTCCAGCAATAGTCTGCCTACCTCAGTAAAATAGACATCCAAGTAGGGAGGTGGCCCTGTGGGCTGGCATTCAAGCCTCATAAATGTCCTGGTGATCTTCTGAATATCCTCACTGGTCATCTTGGCACCAGTGTCCAGCAGATAATTCATGGAAAATGGGAGCAACAGCTCAGTTTGATCAAAGTGGAGCATCTTATTGATGGATTCAGGATTAATGTGAAAGAGGATGCTCCCAGATGGAGACTTAATAGCTCTTTGCTGCACATCATAGTTTTCAGCACATAGGCAAATAATCTCAGGAAAAATATTGACAGAGGGGAGACAGTAGTATGGCAGATTTGACTCCCATATCCCATATGTATCCTGACCATTCAGGTAGTCATCTCTTAATTGCCTGAAGGTCTGCAAAAAGTCCCTGTTACCCACAAAGTCTTCAATGAGGTAGTCCCTGTCAGCAAGAGGCAAGGACTCCAGGTCTTTATTTGGTGCATTTAGAGGAGCAACACTGAGGGCTGAGGGTGCAGGAGCAGCCATTATGCAAACTGATTTTGAACAAGGTGAGTGCAATGGTTTGCAAGGTTCCTCAGAGCTTAAGTGACAGGCTGACTGTAAATAACGCTTGAAATTATCTTCAAAGTGGAATTAAGCAGGCTTGGCAGACTTGTCTCTGCTGTTTTTTGGTAAATTCACAGGGATTGTGAATTGGTCAGGATGATTGCAGAGGGTGTGCGGGCTTCAATTTGGTGACATGCCGATTTGGGCCTCCACCTGGCAAAAGGGAACAATGCCGGGCAACTCGGGGCTAAATATGTAAATTTCAAGCCGTGAATTTATGGTTTGAATGTCAAATTCTCGGAGCTGGGGCAATGTGAGTTGATTTAATTGCAAATTAAGAAGTGGACAGTGCAATTTAGGATTATACCGATGCTTATTGGAGAATTTGTATAGAAATGGCATGCATAGGGGCGAAACAAGGAACTTGCGGTGAATACCTGGAAAAACAGCACTGAATGTCTTCGAGCCGAGCAGGGGGAGCTCACTGCGGCTGGATTGACAAGTGATGGCAGCCACGACTTTGAATTTGATGGCTCGGAGGCAATTTCGCGGTAAACGGGTTAGCAGTGGCTGCGTCCTTTTCGCTTGAAAATGACCACAAACGACTAGTTTGGCTGTTTTTAATGACAAATTTGGGCAAAAAGGGTCATTGGCGCTTTTTCCGCCAGTGACGTCATGGCGGGCCCGGGGTACGGAGGGTGACGTGGAGGCTGAGATGGAGGCCAGCGTGGACGGACATGGTGGCGGGCGGAGAACAGTGGCAGGGCGACGTGGAGGGCCCCGGGGTGCCGGGGCGGGCAGAGGAGGCACGACGTCATGATGACGTGTGAGTGACGTGGAGCCACAGGGGTGGTATTAGGGAGGTGGTAAGCGGTCTCCCCGCACCACCTTTGGTGATAGGCGGTATCGGGGAGGGGGGCTCCGAACAACCCCAGCGCATGCCACGCGTCTTGGGTACGACCCCCAATACCGCCGTCTCCCCGGACGTTAAAGGGAGGCAGGTCGGGATCCAAGATTGACCGCCCACCGTTAGATCTGGGGTGGCGGAAGATCAACGGCTGGCGGGAGTTTTAACCGGTCGCGCATGTTGGGGGGGACCCGCCCGTATATTAAAATAATCATTTTAATATTTGGGATGCGGGACTTTAGATATTTGGGTTTTTTGCGGGTTTTCGGGGTTTGAGTTAATCTGTGGGGAAAAAAGGGTTATGATTAGGTTTGAGTGAAGGGAAAGGGGCTCTTTGATGAAATTCTTTAGGAAAAGAGGGGGGATGATGGATTGGGGGGAGGTTATTACTCCAACCAGAGGCTAGAGTAATCCCATGACAGGGTTGACCACAGTCCCCGGTGGACTAATGTCTCCCTTAAACAAAATTTATTTAGCTATAGTGCTAACAAGGGGGGATATTATACATGTTTTGGGGTTTATACATCATGGTGTTACAATAGTAGGGAAAAGGGGAACATAGGGGATTTAGATAATAAGAAGTTAGGGGTTAATATGAAGGGGGGAAGGGGGTGAGAGGGTGAAACACTAAGTTTATATGAAAACAACTTAGTTTAGAGAGTAGATCAAAATAAAAAGAATTTTAGACAAGAAATGTGGCTCTTAAAGAACCAAGAACCAACATAAGACCTTGAATTCTTTCATGAAGGCAATTGGTGTGGGGATGTTAGTAATGAATGTGAAGGGGGGGAAACAGGAAGTTAGACATGCTCCTTTGCTTTGCTGCAACATGATGGAGAAGGGAAGCTTCTCTATGCCTTGATGTTTCTTTCATGTTAGACCAGCAAGATTCAGTTGAAATGAATGATATTTCTGCAACCCCATCTACTTGCCCATCTACTTGCCTAGCATTTTTTGTTTCTTCATGGAGGGTGCACTTAGGCTTGCAGACCCTTATGTGCCTTTTTCTTTTGCTTTGGCTTTTCTTTTGATTTTCTATCTAAGGCTATCCTTATTGCTTCCAAGGCCCTGGATTAAATAGTTGGGAACCTTCTTTCTCTACCTAACTACTTTGTCTGCCAAGATTGAACTGTTTGGACAGACTTCTTTATCTAATCTATAACAAAAATTGAAACATGGCCTGACCAAGCTTAAGCTGTTGGATCACCCATTGGGAGATAGGGCAGCATCAACTAAATACAAATGTGTGTTTTCCATTAGAATATGAGATCTTTGCATCCCCAAAGTAGATCATATTGGCACTTCCCATGCCAATCATGAAAAATGAAACCTATTGGTATAGGTAGCTAACAGGGGCAACCTCCTTTGCATCACACAAATGAACAATTCTTGGATGATACAAATGAAAAAACCTCCTTTCTATATATAGGAGTCTAAGGGGTCATAATATAATCAAAGCCGACATAACAATAATAATATAAGGGCACAATAATAACAATATGGGGACAATAGGGCACAACAATAACAATAAGGGCTACAATGACAATAGTAGTGGGGGAAACACTAGAATAATAGGGACGTAGCATGCCCCTCTCCTTCAAAAAAGTGTTGTCCTCAACGCTTGAGTAGTTACGGATGCTTCTGTATAAAATTCTCATCCTCCCATGTGGAATCTTCAATGGGTAAGTTCTTCCACTTGACAAGATACTCCGAAATTGATCGGTTTCGCAGCTGTCAAGTTCTTGTTTCCGTGACTGCTTCAGGTTCCAATATGTTTTTTCCTTCCTCGTCAAGTTTTGGCAATATTGTTTGAACTAAGATCTTGTCACCAATAACCTTCTTTAAGCATAACACATGGAAAACTAGGTGCACTCAGGAAGCTACAGGAAGCTCCAATTTGTATGCAATAGTACCAATCTTTTGAAATACCTTGTATGGACCATAATACTTTGGTGATAACTTATTATCCTTCTTAGCTTGCTTGAGGGACATTTTTTTATATGGTTGTAGCCGTAGAAATACCCAGTCACCTATATCAAAACTTATTTCGCTGCAATGTTGATCTGCCTGTTGTTTCATTCTATTCTATGCCAAAGTTAGGTTATCCTTTAAGAGTTGGAGAACTTTTTGTTGATGCTCGATGTGATCTTCCACTGCTTGAACCTTAGAATTTTCTCTTAAATATGATGTGATGGATGATGGGTGATATCCATAAAGTGCCATAAATGGGGTCATTTTTGCTACAGTATGGAAGGAAGTGTTATACCACCATTCAGCCAAAGGCAACCATTTGACCCATTGTGTCTGTTTATCTGATACAAAGCAACGAGGATATCCTTCCAAACATTTGTTTACTATCTTAGTTTGTCCATCAGATTGAGGATGATAAGATGAGCTATGAGCTAATTGAGTACCAAGACAAGAAAATAAGTCTGTCCAAAATTTTCAAGTGAAAATGGGATCTATGTTGCTTACAATAATCTTTGGGTTTCAATGTATATTTTGAATTGTTTCCATAACTGCAGTAGAAACCGTATTGGCTTTAAATGGATGAGATAATTCACAAAAGTGTGTATACTTGGTAAGTCTGTCAACTACTACCATTATGACACTCTTTCCTTCGGACCTGGGTAAATCTGTGATGAAATCCATTGAAACCTCCTCCCAACATTGACTTGAAATGGATAAAGGTTGTAATAGACCCAAGGTCTTAATTGTTTCAAATTTATTTTGTTGGGAAACCAAACATTTCACCACAACATTTTGAATATCATATTTAAGGCCATCCCAAAGAAACTCCCTCTTAACCCTGTGGTAAGTTTTTAAAAATCTCGAGTGCCCTCCTAAGGGAGAGGCGTGCAATTCCATAAGAATATTTTGTTTGAGTTTGGAATTTTGACATGGGTATAAGCGATATTTGTACCATTACGAATCATTTTTCCAGCTAAATGTATCAGATGTACTGGGATCTTGTTGTATCTTTTGAATGAGTGCCCACACTTTTTCGTCATTCTTCCATTCATCCCTTGCTTCTTTTATCCAATCTGGTTGGATAATAGAAATGGCATAAAGCAATGCTTCCACATCCTCATCCTTTCTTGAGAGTGCATCTACCACAAAATTTTGCTTCTCTTTTTTGTATATGATTTCAAAGTCATAACCCAACATCTTTGTGACCCATTTTTGCTTCTCTTCTGAAGATAATATTTGTTCTAAAAAGTATTTAAAACTATCATGATCTGTTTTTACCTTGAAGTGTCTTCTCATTAGGTAGGCTCACCATTTCTTAAGTGCATGTAGTATTACCAACATTTCCTTCTCATAAATAGCTTTGTGTAAATACTTTCCTTTGATTGGACGACTTTTGAAAGCAATGGGTCTTTCTTCTTGCATTAAAACAACACCAATTCCATTTCTTGAGGCATCACATTCCACAATAAAGATTTTTGTGAAGTCCGGCGTAGCTAAGACTGGTGCTTGGCACATTGCCTCTTTAAGATGTTCAAAGGCCTTTGTCACTTCTGGAGTCCATAAAAATGCATCTTTCTTCAATAATGTTGTTAGAGGTGCTGCTATTCTCCCATAATTCTTAACAAACTTGCGATAATACCCTGTCAACACGAGAAATCCTCGCAGATGCTTTATAGATGTGGGGATTTTCCATTCCTTAAGGACTTTAATTTTTCTAGGGTCTACCTTAACACCTTCACAAGATATAATATGACCCAGATATTCCACCTCTTGTACTCCAAAGAAACATTTGGAGCTTTTTGCATATAAATGTTTCTCCTCCAATAGTTTGAGCACCCTGCCAACATGTTGAACATGATCCTTCCAAGACTTGCTATAGATTAGTATATCATAAAAAAACATTAGCTCAAATTTTCTAAGGAAGGGTTTGAAAATGGAATTCATGAAACCTTGAAATGTAGAAGGTGCATTGGTAAGGCCAAAAGGCATGACCAAAAAATCATAGTGACCCTCATGAGTTCTAAATGTTGTTTTCAGAATTTCTTCAGTCTTCATTCTGATTTGAAGATATCCTGAACGAAGATCCAACTTGGTGAAGTAAATTGATGCATGCAATTCATCCAATAGTTCATCAATGACAAGAATGGGCTATTTATCTTTAATAGTGAGCTTGTTGAGCTCCCTATAATGCAGACACATGTGCCATGATCCATCCTTCTTGTGCACCAATACTACTGGAGCAGAGAAAGAACTTTGACTAGGTTAAATTATACCAACCTCTAGCATTTTTGCAACCATACATTCAATTTCATTCTTTTGGGCATAGGGATATCTATAAGGCCCAATGTTTGGAGGAACACTTCTTGGAATCAAATGAATAGCATGATCATGATCATGAATAGGTGGGAGACCTTTGGGAGTCTCAAATACCTACGAATGATTGTCCAAGACCTTTTGGAGATTTGGAGAAATAGATGATTTTGATGTGGGAACCTCTAGAGAACACAATTGTGCAATTTTGCCTCGTTGTTATTTCTTTAGAAGATTTTTCATTCCATTAGAGCTGATTATATTTCATGGTTTCCTTGCGATACCTCTTAATTCAACTTCCTTTCCTTCTGAAGAAAATTTCATGAAAATTTCTTGAAAATTAAAATATATTGTACCCAAGGATTGTAGCCATTGGACTCCTAGTACAAAATCAGCACCACCCATTGGAATGGAAAGCATTTCTTGTAGCAACTTAGTCAAATCTATCTTCAAATCTTCCATCTTAGCGTCCATGCCATTTATCTTAGCTTCCATGCCATCCATCTTTGCTTCCAAGCCATCCATCTTAACTTGCATGCCATTCATATTAGCTTCCACCCCGTTCATCTTAGCTTCCACGTCTTTCTTTAAACCATCAATCATAGCTTCTGTTACCTTTTGTGAGAGTGAAATTTGTTGCACTTGGTCTCGTAATTTTGATATATCATGTGGCATTTATTCCTCTTCTTCATGATTCATGCTAGAGCTTTCAGGTTTCTTACTAGGTGTTTCCATTTTCTTTCTTCGGGGCATCAATTAATGATAATTATGCTTCACCATGCCCTTTGAAATTCAACCTAATTTTTCAACCCAAACTTATGCAAAATTTTAAAAAGACTACACACCTTTTTTCGCTTTGTAGAAGGTCGATATTGAATATGGTGTACCTTTGTAATTGTGGATATCCAAGGTATGAAATTTCTTCTTACGATAGTGCTCTGATTCCTCTTTTCAATTCTTATCAAAATTGGATTCTCCAAGAAATATTTATACCCAATCTCCCAAGATGACCTAATTATATAATTTTTCAATAGAGCAAACTTGTATGAAGTGCCACATGTCACGGTTTTGACCTTCAGGTCTGAAAAAGATACAAAGAAAACTACAGTCCATCCTCTTTCTCTGACTTCTTACAAAATTTCAATCTGATACTCATAGAGAAAGTTATGACGAATTTCCCAAGGTAACTTGTTTGGAATGTAATTCAGGGGTCTGCAAAAACCCTAACTTCCTCAGATCATATCTCTGAAACTATAGTGAGAAAAGATCTTAAATTCAGACCCGAGGTTCAGAATGATTTTGGCTCAAATGGGAGCTTCTGAAATGTCACAGAAAAAAGTTATAGCGAAAATTCCACAATGATCTGTTTTGAGTAGCGAAACCCTAGAATCCAAAGCTCTGATACCAAATGTTATGAAACCAACTCACAAAAAGATAGAAAGGAGAGATCAATGCCTTAGAAATCATCCTCTTCGAGGGGGAAACCTCCTTTACATTACACAAATGAAAAATTCTTCGATGCTAGAAATGAAAAAACCTCCTTTCTATATATAGGAGTCTAAGGGGTCACAATATAATCAAAGCTGACATAACAATAATAATATACGGGCACAAAAATAAAATAGTGGGCTTCTATGGGGCATAATAATAATAATATGGGGACAATAGGGGCACAACAATAACAATAAGGGCTACAATTACAATAGTAATGGGGGAAACACTAGTATTATAGGGACCTAACAGACATTGTTTGAAATGATCTTCAACTTTAATGATTCTTCACCTGACATATCTAATAGTTCAAAAATAGAATTTATACCAACAACATCAATATTTGTTTTAGTCATTAGTCTAGCTAGACCTTTTCCTTTAATTAACTTGGTAGGCTTTATTTCCACGTCAAACTCCAACATCTTAGCAATCCACATCTATCTTCTGTTGTCACTCTCCAACTGAACTAAAATACTCTTTATTGCAGCATCTAGCAAATATGAAATCACATGAGAATACAAAATAAAAACTCTAAAATATTTAAGTGCTTTGATTAACGCATATGCCTGTTTGTCTAGAATATTGTACTTCAGTTCAACATCCCTCAATGCCCTGCTGAAAAAGGAGATGGGATGTTATTGACCTGCCTCATTCTTCTGAAGCAACACACCAAAGATGGTGTGCTTAGAGGCAAAAGAGAAAATCATGAAATCCTTTGAAAAATATGGACTAATGAGTACATGTGCTTGTCATAGAGCTCTCTTGATATCATTAAAATAACTCTTTTCTTGCTCAGTCCACTTAAGATCGCTCCCTTTCTTAATTATACTCATTATTACCTTTAAAATCTCTGCAAAATTTGGAATAAAACGCCAGAGAAAATTTACTTTACCTAAGAAATATTGCACTTCCTTCTTATTTATTGGCTACTTAATATTTTGGATTGTTGTCACTTTGTTGGGGTCTATATGGATATCGTCCTTTCATACTATGCGTCCCAACAACTTGCCTTTCTTCACGGCGAAATGGGACTTTTTCGAATTTAGAGAAAATCCATATTTTCTGCACTTGCTAAAAACTATTCTCAGATGTTTCAAATGGGCATATTCAGATTTTGAGAAAACAATAATGTCATCTAGATAAATTACTATGAATTTATCTCTTTTGTCAGTAAAAGTTATATCCATTGCGTGCTGAAAAGTAGCTCCGACATTCATGAGTTTAAATGGCATCTTAGAATACATGAATGTACCCCATGGTGTGGTGAAGGTTGTCTTCTCATGATCCTTTCTATCAATCAGGATCTGATTGTATGCTAGGAATCCATCCAGCATTAAAATCCTTTCTACACCAACCACCCTCTACAGAATATGATCCATTTTCAGTATAGGATAATTGTCCTTCAATGAGACTTTATTTAAATTTCTAAAATCCACACACAAGCGAATTTCCCCAATTTTCTTTCTCATTGGCACCAAGTTTGCTACCCAATTTGAAAATATGAGTGGAATGATGATTTTTGCAGCTAACAATCTTTTTAATTCTTTCTCAATCAATGGTAGTAGCTTTAGATTGATCCTTCTTAGCATCTGTTTAAATGGATTCTCATCTTCCTTAAGTGGTATAGTATGCTAGATGATGGTCTGATCATAAATCTTCAAATCTTCGTACCTCCAAGAAAATATATCAGAAAACTCTTTCAATAATTTTGCATATTTTTGTTTTTGCTCCTCTTTCAAAGTGTTAGAAACTTTGACTATGTTTGGGTCATTTTCAATCCTAAAATTATAATCTTCCATCTCACCATCACTTGATAGAATTATTAGCTTAACTACCACATCATTAGAATCGAACAATCTTTCTAAAGGAACCAAGCCTCTAGGAATTAGATTGTTACTTAGTTGAATAATTTCCTCTCGAGCCACAACATTCAAAAAGCTTGTTGCCTCAGAATTATTATCAGTAATTTCATCTTCATGCTTTTTTTATTGGAGTGTTGAGAAATTAATCCGTTCTTTCAAGAAATATTTTCATTTGTTGATAGTATTCACACACCTACCAATGATTTGCATTATTTAGGATTTAAGGCCTATGTCTAACATTTATCTCATACTTTCCATTTGGATATATTGGAATTCTGAATGCACTAGCAGTTGTTGCTAAAGAATATGCAATTCCATTCTCCTCTCTTGATACGAGTGAGATCTCATTCTCATAAAATAAATCCCGAACCTCATTCATGTATGCTCTCATTCTCGGATGCTTAGTTTTATAGGTACCTTTGACTTGGTTCACAATCAGCTTTGAGTCCCCAAAAATGTGATTTTTCTCTGTCTTTTGCTCTCTTAATAGATTTAGCCCAATACTAAGAGATTCATATTCTACCACGTTATTTGTACAGTCAAAATGAAATTTAAATGAATGTAATTGGATTGTATAATCTATTGGAACAATCCATACTCCTAATCCAGAACCCTTCTCACAAGTGGAGCCATCAAAATGTAATTTCGAAACTTCATTTGAAAATTTCTGACCCTGTTCTTGCTAAATATTAGTTTCATTTTATGTCGATGTTTCTCCCTCAAAACAACAATCATTGAAGAAAATATGTGATCCTAGTTTCGTGCCTACTACATAGATAGGATGATTGTCTAGTTGCGTTCGACTGCTCACCATATAGGCCATTTGAAACTCTCGGTACAATGTTTTCATTTCACCAAGAACGGAATGGAAGCATATGACATGTCCATCTGTAAAGTTCATCCCAATATTGCTGCCCAAGATCGAGATAACAATATGCCAAATATGGCTAGAATGTTTGCTACTACTACATCCATCAATACACTCTTAGCAGGAAGCTAAGATAAGGTGACAACTAAATCCTTTATCAACCCTAGGTATTTTACCTTTCTGGAATCAAAAGAGAACAAATCTTTGTAGGGTTTGGTAATTTGGAGTCCTATATGGTCCATGACTGACTTAGGCATGAGGTTATATGAAGCTCCAAAATCTAACATGGCGTTGTGAAGATTAATATCATGTATATTCAAAATTACATAAAATGAGGGTACATCATCATTTGAACTAGTGACTTGTGGAACAAAAAAAAACTTAGGAGCATCATCATCTAGGTTTAAATAATATTGTAAATTTATGTTGACTTGATCAATTTTTGAATTTTTAATCATAGTAGAAATTCTTTTCCTATATTGTTCATTTTGTTAGCCTCCTATACCAATAGGGTTTCATATTTCATGATTGACAGTGGAAGTGCTAAAAATGATCATCTTTGATGATACAAAGGTTCCATTTTTGTGAACAAAGCAAAAAGTTAAAAAATGTAAAGAGGGTATGCCTTAAAAGAATAATCAAAAGGCAAGAAAAGGAAATGGTCAAAAGAAAAAATAATTGAAATGAACCCCAAAGAAAGACCAGGAAAGTGGCCAATCAAAATGCCACTGCTATCTTGATGGATGGCTCAACAGTTCAAGCTGGGCCATGCCATGTTTTAAATTGCTTGTTTTAGAGTAGGTAATGAGTACCTGTTCAAACAGTTCAAGCTTGATAGATGAGTAGCTGGATAGAGAAAGAAAGGAGCCCACTAGCTTAATTTGGGCCCTTGGAAGATATAAGGGTAGATTTAGATAGGAGGGCAGCAAAAAGAAAAGAGCATATGAGGGTTTGCAAGTCTAAGTGCACCCTCCCTGAAGTAACAAAAAATGCTAGGTTCTAAGTTGGGTAGGTAGGCAAAAGTTGCAGAATCCTGATCCTATTCAGTTTTGGCCTTGATTAAGAAGGCATATGTTAGCAATTACAAAGGTATCTATGCAGCATTTTGAAGGCAAAATATAGAGACATGTCTAACTCCCCCTGTTTTCCCCAAAGACTCTCTTTCTAACATCCCATGGAGGACTTCAGGATTTTCCTAAATAATCCTCCTTTTATTTCTTCTTGGAAATTTCATGACAAGTTTTCACTTTCTTCTCCGAAAAGAAGCCACATTTCTTGTGTAAAATCATTCCCCATCAACTCCTAAAAATCTAAGTTTACTCACTAAACTTAGTTTTCTACTCCTCACTTTCAATCTCTCATATCCCCAATTCACATTGACTTCTAACCCTATTATCTAAATCCCTAAGTGTCCCTTTTCCCCTACTACTATAGCACTATTATGAAAAAAAGCCCAAAATATGTAAATACTCCCCCCCTTGGGCATTATAGCCATATTTTCAAAGTTTGGAGAATGCTACAGAATCAAAGGGTTCTGATATTTGGGTCACTTTAAAGTCAGGGATTGAATTAACATTTGGTTAGTTTAATAACCTGTTCCTACCCTTATCCGCTTTGCAAACCCATCACAGTGTATTATCCACGCCATTGTATAAAATCTTGCAAACACCCACTTTTGACCAATTTTCCAAAGTATGTATTTCGGCGCGCCGCGCCACAAAAGACAAAAAATATTATTAAAATCCCCGCCGGGACCCGCCGTATCCACCCATCACCTCCACAGCCCGTCGACCGTCGGATCCGGGCCCTCCCATCCAATGGACCACAGCAATGTCGGACCACCCCCAATGCCTGAATGTTAGCGCCCGAAATTTGTCAGAGGGTGACGTCAGGGCTCGGACACGTGTCGCTTCTAGATTTCTTCGGGCAGCCTCCTGCCAAAACCACACCCGTACCATGAGCGGTCCGATATTACCTCTTACTGCCCTCCTATTTCCGCCATACGTCAATCCCATGTCACCCCCACGTCATTGCCGCTTCAGCATCACATTACTGCCCGATCCGCCATTGCTCCGAGCTGTCTGCCATGTCACTTGTCCACATAGAGCTGCTCACCGGCCGCCATGTCATCATTCCGTACCTGACCCCACCTATGACGTCATGCTGACGTCATCCAACAAAAGGCGCCAAAGGCCAAATTTTCCCTATTTTGCCCAAAAAGTCATTTTTTCGCGTTATTTGCAAAAATACTCACTGTACTCCTGCATGAGCGGTTACGTTGCTTGTCCGCCAACTCTGAAGACTGCTCCCTTGCTGCTGGCACCGTGAATTCACCTGTATATCAACACCATTGTCATATTGCACCCAGGTATTTATCAGTTTCCCTCTGCGTGCCTTAGTTTTTGCATAATTCACCGAAGCAAACAAGAAAAGAGGGAAAACACAGGAATTGCTAGGAATCCTCAATAAATTGAGTTTCTTTTCCACACTGTAATCCCAAGTTCACCCACAGAGGTCCCCCATTGTGCCCAATTACCACAAATTCACAGCTTATGGCGCATTTGCGAAACTAAACCATTGCCAGACAAACTCACCGAAAAAGCATTTCTCAATCCCAGCATTTGCTCGTTGAATCTCTCCCAGGAGCATTTCAACTCAGTTTCACCCCAATTTACCTTGTTCTCTCTGCAAATAATTGCCCTGCTCATTGAAATCCACTGCTCTGTATTGCTGTGCCCAAGAAGAAAGTTCAAATATAATTCCAAGTATCAGTTAACCATGGAGACCCTTGTGGCATTAAACATTGCCCCATTAAATGCCCCACACAAGAACCTGGAATGGTTGGCCCTTGCTGACAAAGATTATCAGATGAGAGAAACTGTAGAGAGGGGCATCACATACCACATAGAAATAGTTTGTGAGTTGAGAAAGAAGCACAGAGATGGTACAGACCTCCTGGGAATCTGGAAGTCCCATTTGCCAATCTACTATCTCCCTCAGGTCAATGAGTTCCCTGACTTGATTCACCAGTGCTGCACAAACTATGACCCCAATCAAAGGGCTGTTCTAAGTCCTTCAAGCTCTATCTTATTCCATATTACTCCTGAAGCCATCAACCAAATGCTACAGTTCCAACCTACAAAGCCACTGGTTCCTCTTACTATGCAGCTTTTACTAGAGCAGGGTGCCAAGCTCTCCAACTCACAAATTACAAGAATTGGCCAATTATTTATGCGTCCAGAGTACCAGCCCCGACAGCCTCCCCCTTATCTGCATGACTGGTTCAATGACATAGGGAGACTGCTGGTAGACATCATATCTTCCATCCTAGGGTTCAAGACCAGTGAGTTTGTGGATGAGACAACATTGGTAGTGCTATCCATTTTTACCCCAGGACAGCCCCCTGCTGTCCAGTATGACTATGCTACATTTATAGCCAACAAAATTCATGAACAGTTCATGAACTTGGAGAGAGAGAGGGTATTCAAATACACCTCCTATATATATCATCTGCTATTGTACAATCAGCCTGATAGCTTCCCTGTCTTCCTCAAGAAGTTAGATGTAAAGGGAAACCGAAGATCTATAATGTTTAGGACATCAATTTTCCATCATATTCATTACTCACCATATAACTATTGTGAGTTTATTGACCTATTCATTCATCCAGCCTTGTCACTGCTGCAGAGTTCCCCTCCTCCTAGACTCACTGATGATATGCAGAAAATCCTCCAGTTGTCCAAAAACTATAGCATTGGGGATTGGTACTTTTACCAAGACCATACAGTGATCAGGATATATGGCTGTGAGTTAGCACCATACAGGCTACCAAAGTATGTTCCCATGAGACTCTTCACACTAGAATACTTCAGGCAGTTCGGCAATGCAGATATGATTCACTTCCATAGTAGAAACAAGAAGGCACAGATGAAAATTAAGCATCAATTGGGTCCATTCATCTTTAATAAGAGGGAAGAAGCTTGGGATGAGATAGACCAAATGCTAAAAGCCCTCCACCTCAAGACAAGCTTCTATTGGGCACCCTATGACCCTAACCATTTCATAAGCCTTAGAAGAATCAAGCATAGGCTTGCTACATATGACCACATTAGCATTCCAGAAGTTGAAAAATATGCTAACCAATTAGAGTGGAAAGAAGGCACATTAGTGGAAGATTATACTGAAGAAGAAATAGCAGAGAAAGCCATTAAAACTTTAGAAAAGGGAGTTGACTTGGAATATTTTGGACAGGTTTGGTCTTTAGGCCCTCGGAATCTTGGAGAAGTTGCCTCTTCATCCACCGTTCCCCAGCAGCCTGCCAAAACAACTGATCCAGCAGCAGACATGGCTAAAGGCAAAACAGTGCAGCAAGAAGAGTCACCTCCAAATGTGGAACAACAAGTAGAGCAGCAGGAAGGTACAGCCAAGGAACCTGCCTCCACAGAACAGCAAACACAAGAGAAAATCCCTCCAAGGCAGGAGGTAACAGTTGAGTCCTCAGTTTTACAAACACCTGCTAATGAGGAAAGAACAAGGAAAAGGGATAGGCAAGAGGACACTCCTCTTACTACTTCAACGGACCAGCAAGGTGAAAAAAGACAGAGGCTAAATCCCTTTTCAGAGGAGGAATTACCAGAGAGACCAATCGATAATATGCCCCCTCCTGGCATTGAAACATCGATCAGTTCCTTACAGAAAGGACAGGACATGCCACATGGGGCCGAGGTGAGCTCTTCAAGGCAGCGATCGAAGGCAGACTCTAGCATCAAGTAGCAGTTCATAGATATCAAGAAAAGGAATGAGCCCCTCAAACACCAAATCTACAACCATCTCTTGAAAATGGCACCAACTAATCAGCAAAGGTTAATGTCTGCTTATGACATTCAAGAACAAAAAATGACTCTTAGTCATTTCAGGCCTACTATGCAGCAACCTCAAACAGCTGCCGATTATATCAGAACTAATCTGGAAATTTTTGCCAAAGACATCCACCCCTTGGATCAGATTGAGCTACACAGGCAAACCGGGGAAATGATATATTCCACATTAGCTGATAAGACCCTACTGGCACACCAATTACAAAATTCTTTACACAACACTGCTGCTCAACTGGAATTGGAGAAGGCATCATCTCAAGCCAAGGACAACAGAATCAAGTCCTTGGAAGAGATCATTATAGAGTTGGGTCATGATCCAAAGGACCCTAAGGGTGTGCAGGCACTGTTAAAGAAAAGAGATGAAGACATAGCAGCTATGAGAAAGCATATCAAGCTGCCAGCTACCCTTCACCCTCAAACTGGAGAGGTGGCAGAGCAAAAGAAGGATCAGGATGTAGTTGCTTTACTCCTGAGTTTATACAAGAGATTGATGGAAACAGAGAGTGCATTAGAGGTAGCACTAAAATCAAGACAAGGTGAGGCACCAATGCAGCCAGCACAGACATCTGCATCCACTGAAGGTGTGCCACTTTCTACTACTGCAGCAGGTCCTCCCACCGGACAAACATCAGAGGCAGGCCCTTCAACCTCAGCACCAGCTACAGGAGTATCAGCGCCAGCAACAGCACCAGATTAGGGACCCAGCCTAAGCATGCAGAACATGATGAAGGAGCTGGAAGCTTTAGAAGCACAGATAGCTGAACTGCAAGAGACCAAGGATAAATTGGCTGCCATTGAAGAAAAGTATGATAAATCCAAGCAAAGTGTAGCTGAAAAAACAAGAGAGGTAAGGGCTCTTGAGAAGAGAATAAAGGAACTGGAGAAAGAGCTCTCTCTTGATAAGGTTGTAGTTGAAACCAAGAAAATGTTGTGGGCCAACATTGGTCAATCTATTACAGACCAGTGGCAATATATTGAAACTATCCATGAGCATATGGATCTCATAGGCAGTGCCCAAAAAGAAAGTCAAAGAGCAAGGGCATCTCTAGGCAATATGCCTGAAATAGCCAATAGGATGATCAATGTCCTTAACAACCGCACTGGCCCTCAACTGGCAGCAATGGGTATCACTAACGGAATTGATACCATTTACTAGTAAAGAGAGTGCTTAATTTGAGAAACCATGTACAGACATTGGACAGAAGGTGTCAAGAATTGCAGACAGAGGTGAACAAATTCATTGAGAAAATTACAGCATTACATAATAGAGGTCTTCCCAGCTTGGTAACCAGTGCAGGAAGGTTACTATCTCATGAAAACTATGCCAAGAGGGTCAATACATATGCCACAAATCAGATCACTGCAGCAGCAAGTGCCCCAGAGGAAACAGGGCCTCCATCTGGGCAGAGTCTCTATGACAAACTAGAGAATTTGTTTTTTATTGTGAATGAGATTAGACATCTTTTTGAAGTGCCTCCAAACTACTACAAATATACTGAGGCAGATGAAACCTTAGGCATAATCCTAAGACACCAATTGCCTACACAGGAATGGTGGACGGGCATGATACAGACACTGCTGTGAAGAAACAGGTTTTTCACCAAATTTTTGTATATCGATCATAAGTCATCATTTTCAGAAAAATGATATATTTGCTCTAACTGGAAAAGGAGTGGACAGAGCCAACTCAGCAATCAAATTTGGCCACCAAAGCAAGACCGACAGATGTAGATGACGGGGCTGAGATAGCCGCACCATGACAAAGCAGTAAAGGGCATATTACTCAGAATCAATACGAAGCACCCAACAAACCCAGTTGCCTCCAAAAGTCAAAGAATTTCTGACAGAACTGAACAGTCATTCATTGTCCATTTAAAGTAGCAATAACTATTGTATCTGCTATTTTTGAAAGTTGGTAAAGACAGTTATTGAGCAAATGACTCATCGTTAAGATATTTTGTAAAACGATTGTATATATATCCCCACGCATAAACTTATTTAGGGTTGTTTATTTTTCTTCTGGAGAAGCTGTGCTGTAATTTCAGACTTTTAATCATAGAAGCTAATGGAATTTCTGAAGTTCTGAGTTGTTTGAAGTGTTGTGGTGTGCTTGCTTGCTGCTACAGGATTCCTACGCTATTTCATGTCACAATAAGTTTTCTGAACCATCTTATTATGTATTTCGTTCTTTCATAATCCACTTATGCTGTATGTTTCATAGGTTTAGCAGTAGAGAAAAAGAATAGTTCAGGATTTGTTCATTGAACACCCTAAACTCAATCTATGCTGTTATGAATGTTTTCTTCAGAATTAGTTATGAATGTGTAATTCTTAATTGCTCACCTTCATACTAAATCTTTCATAGTAAATACTGTTCAGGAATTCTAATCTGCTCCTGATTAATATTTCATTCCTCCACATCACCAGCTTAGTGAAAGATTCTTAGTTGCCTCTCACTGGCTGGAAATAGTCCATATTCCACAATTTGAAGTTTGTTTCATGAGTACCCATATGGCCCTGCAGTTTCATCACTCTCACTCAATTCCTCAAACAACGCATAATCACAGACTCCATTGCCCAATGGACTGAAACTCCTGAAGATTACATTTTAGCTGTTAGAAGACATCATTCAACCAAAACTTTAAACAAAATTCAGTGCATCATAACTAGCCTAAACATTACTTAAACAAAGCTAAATTCTGAAGAGAGAGCCCTCTCTGATTGCAGGTAGGCTAGGACCTGTGATCCAAAGATTGGTCTGTGGTTACCTCGGCCGTATTCCCTTAGGAGTCAAAGGGAACAACCTGAGTGATAACATAACTGGCGACTCCACTGGGGACAGAACTAATGTTTCAACTGCTGTCTGCTCTAGATAGTGGTTCCAAAATTTAAGCAATCCCTTGACCATTCTAAAAATATTCTCAAAAATACCAAAAACAAGTTCAGAAGTTGGCTCCTAAAAAGAGAACTAGGCATACCAGGTCAAATCCTGACCCAAATCCTCCACCTGTTTTCGATAACCCTAATTTGATTCCCAGGACTCTCAGGAACCAAAAGGAACCAGAAGAATCTGCTGAGTCCAGCCCTGAGGCAGTTCAGCCAAGTTATATCCCAACCCCTACCAAACCATCAGTTCACCTTCATATAACCCATTCTTCCCCCTCTTCCTCATCCACTTCCCAAAACATACTGTCCACACCCCCACCCAATACACAAACTACTATTGATGTTCCTGTTGTTCCAGTTGTTCCCCTTCTACCTGTTGTCCCACTTATCCCTCTGAATATGGCTAATCGTTATGCTCCCCTTCAGCTACCTGGTAATCCTGGGGCTATGCCTCAGGACTACCAAAGTAAGATTACTTATTTTGATGGAACCAGTACATACACCGCCTTACAACATACCAAGAAAATGCAAGATTACTTTGAGAATTATGAGATAAATGACGATGATGTGAGAATGAAAATTTTTGTACAAAGTTTAACAGGTGAAGTAAGAACTTGGTTCAGAGCACTTGCTACAACTTCCATACCTAACTCAGGCACTCTTTATCAATCCTTCCTGAATAGATGGGAAAAGAAAAAGGACCCTCTACACATTTTATCCGAGTATGACTCCATAAGGAGAGGCCCTCAAGAAACTGTACTAGATTATTGTACCAGATTCAACACTGTTTATGATGCCATTCCTCAAAATCTTAGGCCTCCACCTGATTTGGCATTAATTAAGTTCCCTGATGGGTTTGATGCTGATATGGGATATCAACTAAGAGAAAGAGCCCCTGCAACTTTGGTAGACATGCAAAACATAGCTGTCAGTGTAGAGGCAAATCTGATTGCTAAAAGAAACCGGGCAAGAACTGAAAGAAGAACCACTTTTAAGGAAGAACCCTCATCATTTGAGCAAAAGCTAGATGCAATCATCAAATGTATTGATAGACTTGGGGATAGGGTTGAAACCATAGAAAGAAAATCATCATGGGAAGGTCAACCAGGCAATATTAGAAACCCAAACTATAGAAAGAATCAAAATCCTAATGTTGGAAGGACTGATCCTGACGAGCATGTCAGACCTCCTTTCCAAGAAAATTATGCTGAGGCTTCAACATCTAATGAACCAACTGAAGAACCTCACATCAATCTAATGGGTTTGGACAGTGAACATCAAGTCTTCTTAACACAAGAAGATCAAGAGGTTTATAATGACAATCAATTTCACACTAAGTCAGGAGAATCATTTGATTTCAGAGAAGGTTATGATGCAGCTGTTTATGAGGTACATAAACAGTATAAACTAAGGACTAGAACGATAGATGTACCTGAACCTCTTAAACCAAGGGACAATAAGCAGCCAAAAAAGACCAATGACAAGACTGCTCTTCCACAATCAGCTGGCAATTCAAACCCACACACCTCAGAAGTCACTGTGGAGGATATTTCAGAACAACAGACCTCTGAAAACCAGCCAGCCCCACTCCATCCCGCAAAAACAAAGGCAGATACCACCCCGGGAAACAAACATGGTACCAATTTTACTCAAAACCATACCAACCATGAACAAAAGATCATTGATAACCCAGCTGAAAAAGAAAAACCTGCTGCACTTAATGCCAAAATGCAAATAGAAAAGCCCTTTAACTTGGAAACAGAAATAAGTAAACTGAAGATATCAGTCCCTCTTTCGGAATTGGCCAAACATGAAGTATACAGACAGCAGATTAACAAGTCACTCCAAGTATCAGACAATAAAGATGCTGTGAATGTCCTAGATGATCAACCAGAGTTGCTGTTTGGCCCTGAGGTTAATGGAAAAACAGAAAATGGAGGGGTTCCCCCCTTCTATGTCAGTTTAAACATTCATGATAAGGTTTTACACAATGCAATGTTTGATTCCGGGGCCTCACACAACTTAATGCCCAAATCTGTAATGGAAAAACTCGACTTAGACATCACAAGACCTTATAAAGATCTATTCTCATTTGATTCAAGCCAAGTCAGGTGCTTAGGATTGATTAAAGATTTATGTGTCTCCCTGGTCCAATACCCAACCAAAACAATCTTGATGGATGTAGTGGTAGCTGACATACCTCCTAAGTATGGTATGCTCTTGTCCAGATCCTGGGGGGCCAAACTCCAAGGATCTTTGCAATTAGATATGTCCTATGCAACCATTTCAGTCTTTGGGCAGCCAAAGAGATTATACCGTGAAACATTGATGAAATATGTGGTAAGCAGTCAAGAGAAGCCCCAAAACTTCCCAATCTATTCAATACACTCTGACATGGATTCATTTATTCTCTACAATGCTGACATTTGCAGCAAGGCTTATTCTGAACTATTAATAGCAGCAGAAGCAGAGAAATTAAATGAACAATGTGCCCCCCAAGACCAAAGGACTGTAGGCATAACTCAGGTAACAACAGAACACAATGTATCAACCAACTTGCAGGAAACAAATCTGCCCATGATCCAACTTACTAAAAATATCAATCCAAGTCTTGATCATGAAACCTTATGGTACTTAGAATTTGATGGCTCTGTAAACAAGTTAGGAGCTGGGGCAGGAGTCTGGATCCATAATATGCACAATGACCAGGCTGAGGGTCATGCATACAGGTTAAACTTCTGATGTACAAACAATATGGCTGAGTATGAGGCCCTTTTGTTAGGTCTGAAGCTCATAAAAAATTTGGGTGCAACCAAAGTTTCAATCTTAGGAGATTCAGATCTAATCATACAACAAATCAAAGGAAACTTTACCACAAATGATCTAAGGTTGAGAGCATATAAGGCAGCAGCTATTCAGGTACTTGATACCTTCTCACAATCACAGTTGACTAAAATTTCCAGAGAACTCAATCTACATGCTCACAGCTTGGCAACCTTTGCCAGCACTTGTAAGCTGCCTTTCAAACCCAATCATACTTTTACTGCTGAAATCAAACATAGACCTGCAGTTCCAGACAACATCAAAAATTGGCAAGTCTTTGAGAGTGACACTCAGATAAACAACTTCCTCACTCTAAAAGAGGAATTCTCTGGCATTAACATTGACTCAATCACTGGAGATGATCAACAACACACACACACTATTACACAGAATATATCAGCTGAAACAGCTAATCTGGTTTTTCACCCTACCACTTTTAACAACGAAAGTATACAAAAGTTGAGGCAAATAGATGAAGATGAACTGGCTGAAACAAAAGCAGAGGTAATTGAGCTAAAAGATAATTTTCTGCCCACAGGTTTAACCCCTTTGGAGGATCTGTTTGATTCAAATGATATCTCAAGAAAACCAAAAATGCAACCACTGAATGCTGAAATTGAAGATTGTAACATTGGAACTACACAAAATCCCAAAATGATAAAGTTATCTAAAGCATTACCACCTGAGTAGAAATTGAAATACATTGAGTTGTTTAAAGAGTTCCAAGATGTCTTTGCTTGGAGCTATGAGGAACTCAAATCTTATGATACCTCAGTCATCTAGCACACTATACCTTTAAAAGAAAACCAAAAGCCTTTTAAACAAAAACTTAGAAGGGTGAACCTAGTGCTCCTTCCCCTCATTGAAAAAGAGGTGAAACGTATGTATCAAGCAGGAATCATTGCTCCAATCAGATTCTCAAAATGGATTTCAAACCTAGTGCCTACTAGGAAAAAGACAGGAGAAATCAGACTATCTGTTGACCTAAGAAATTTAAACAAAGTCTCTCTCAAAGACCATTACCCCTTACCAAAAATGGATCATATCCTGCAAAGGGTAGTGGGAGCCTCTAGGATCTCATTATTAGATGGTTTCTCGGGATTCAATCAAATTCTAGTACACCCGGATGACCAAGACAAAACTGCCTTCACAACACCGTGGGGAACTTTCAAATATGTCAAAATGACTTTTGGGATTAAGAATGCAGTGGCCACCTTCCAAAGAGCAATGGATATAGCCTTCGCCAAGGAAATTCATGATTTTCTAGTGGTCTACCTGGACGATCTTACTGCCTTTTCAAAATCAGACCAAGAACATTTAGAACACTTGAGGCAAGTTTTCACAATTTGTAGAAAATATGGCATATCTTTAAATCCAAAGAAATCACTGTTTGGGCTAGAGGAAGGTAAACTCTTAGGACATATAATCTCAAAAGATGGTATTAGGATCGATCCAGACAGAATTCAAGCCATCCTTCAAGTACCACATCCAAGAAACATCAAAGAACTACAAAGATTTCTAGGAAAAATCAACTTCCTGAGAAGGTTCATTCCTAATTTGGCTGAGCTCACAAGACTGTTAAACAACATGCTGAAAAGGGACTCCAAGGTCAAATGGACCATGGAAGCTAGACAAGCCTTTGAGGATATTAAAAGAGCATTGACGAACACACCAGTCCTAACAAGCCCTAGATTTGATAGAGATTTCATCATTTTTTCTTTTGCTTCTGAGCATACAATTGTTGTTGTTCTGCTACAAAAAGATGACCAAGGCTGTGAAAAACCTATTGCATTCTTTAGCAGAGCTCTTAGGGATGCCCCCTTGAAATATTAGATTATGGAAAAACAAGCCTATGCACTTATAAAAGAAATCAAGGACTTTAGAATCTATATCTTGTACTCCCACATCATTTCCTATGTCCCAAATGCAGTAGTGAAGGACATTTTGACCCAAGAAGGAATTGAAGGTAGGAGGGGCAAATGGATCGCCAAAATCTTAGAATATGACATGGAAATCAAGCCTACCAAATTGATAAAAGGACAGGGTCTAGCCAAGTTGATGGCTGAAACCAATTTCCAAGCCCTTAACATTAATGAACTGGACAATGTGTTAGCGTTTGAAATTTCACCTTAGGCTGAGAAGGCAAATCACAAAGCTACATCAAACCATTTCACCTCGTAGCTAGCCCTACGGGGTATGAGAAGGCTCTCTCCGGTCTATCTCGGCAAATTTTCAATGGGATGAGATGACCAATCAAAGGTAACACTAATATTAGGCTAGTAAACTGATTAAAAGGTTGATTTAAAGTTTTTGGGGTTTTTGGTGGCAATTGGAGGGAGTGCAATTCAGGGTGCGGGGATTGAGCTCAGGTTTTGCAGGTGGGTCTTTGGGGCAAGGTAGGAGTTTGTGCTGATGCCTTTAGCTGAGATGGATGATCTAGGAAGAAAAAAGAGAAGCTAAAGAGGGCAAACAATGACTTTGAATCCTCTCTAGACATTGGAAAACATAAACATTAAACAAATTTGAAAGCTGAGCATGGCAAGCATGAATTCAAACTTTATCACTTCATTTGTATAATAAGTTGCAGTAAAGAAAGAGATGGAACACATAAACACACTTACAATTACAATAAGAGAACACACCATCAACACAAGAGTCCACAAGAATCCCAATGATGTCTGCAAAAACCCTGGTCTTCCTTTTCCTCAAATTGCAGAGATACAAGTAAAATATACAATAGGAGCTTCTCCCTCAAGAGTCCAACCCTGAAAATGGGCAAGAGAAGGCATAATATAGATGATCTAACTCCTTTCCCCACCTCTAGGGGTCGAGCTCAGCTTCCTAGGAGCTGTTTCAACTAATTCTAAACTGAGCACTAGATAATAGGCAGTCAAAACAACTTGCCTCTAAAACTTAGGAAACCTATCCATGCATTAAATATTTACCATTTACATCAAAGAATCTTCTAGAAGTGATGAAGGAGAGTAAAAGTATCTAAGTGCCATGAAAATTACACAAAAATCCATCATTTACATGCCTCAAAAGTCAACCAAGATGAAAACAGTGTTTTGCTGGCCGAACTGGTCAAAACAGGCAAATTTCCCAGACAGGTCGCGCACATCACTCTGACAGGTCGCGCACATTCACAGCTCTGTTGGAGGGCCTTCCTGGTGTCCAAATTAGGTGCAAGATAGCTCGTTGGAAAGGTATGCGAGTCTAATTTCCAACCCCACCGGAATTTTTGAATTTGAAGTTGATTTAACCCCTCAAAAGTCATTTCTCCCAAGACAGCTTTCTGCAACTCAAAATAGGGGCAGAAAGTCAAAATTTGCATGTATTTTGAGCTTTTGGAAGCCCAAATCTCCATAAAATCTGAAACCCATCCATAGGCAAGTGTATTTTTGCATGAAAATTCCAAAAATGCAAAGTTTTCCCTGTTCTGAGTTGCCCCCATGTAGGGTCGCGCGCGGGGTGAGACCCGTCAAATGGCCAAAACCTGTAAAATTCTCAAAAATGCCAAAAATGCTTCAAAACTCTCAAAATTTCTTGGGTTTGCTGCTAGGAGGATGCTAATGAGTATCATGGTGAGTGAGAGAGGCCTCAGCCAAGATACGGAGCGGGTTGGTCTTCTTCTTCCTCTTGTGGGCCTCGGACAACCTCCTCTGGAATATCTTCATCTTTGCTTTGCAAACATGCATCCTCGCCCAGTAATGATTCTTCATGTTCCGTAGCAGTCTCTTGTCCTGGTTGGCCTTCTCCAATAGCCTCTCCAAGTGTGCATTCACACGGATAAGCATGGATTCCCTCTCCTTGGGCAGCAAGTCACCGGGCCTCCTACGGTTGATGACTCGGTCACTTCGAATCCTCCACAGCTCATCCAACTCTTTCTCATCCTCAAGTTGCTTGTTGTGCTGCTCAAGATAGTTTATTGTCCATTGGGCCATGTCGAGCTTCTGCTGTAACAAGCGGTTTTCCGCCTCTCTCTGTCGGATGATCTCATGCAAATCTGAAGTGGGGGAGCGAGCATCAAGATCAATGATGTCAACCTGTGTGTCACCGGCTCTCTCCTCCTCTGTCATGGGTTGTTTGCCCTCCCGTACTGCTGATGGAGAATGCGAGGCCCCTTCCACCTGGTGTGGAGATAACACTCGCTGACCTGTAGATGATGATGGCGAGACCCCTTCCACCTGCTGTGGAGATAGTACTCGCCGAGCTGCTGCAAACAAGGCCCTCGGGCCTTTCTGATAAGTGAGCTGAGGTGAGGAAGCAACATGTCTCGGAACAGTGATCTCAGGCTGGTGTGACGGACCTCCCTCCTCATAAATGGCCTCTGGCTCTGGCTGTGGCTGTGGTGGCACTGTAAAGAACTCATGAGAAATGAAGTCTGCCCATGGAATGCCCTGCTGACTCAACTGATGGGAAACAATGAGCTAGATGAGACCATGATGGCACAAACTCCTATACTGCTGAGCTGGGGACCGCCTCTGAAACACGGACACCATCCTCTGAATGTCCTGGAAGAAGAAAACCGGGATGTTCATCATCCTCACTCGGGTAAAGTGCATCAACAGGCGAATGTGATAAGAGAAGACTTGTGAAAATCTCCCCTCACATGTGAAGTAATGCATGATAAGCCGCATGATCGGAGCATACTCCCCCCGGAGGAATCTAAAAGGAAAGACCCCCGACAAGTGGCTCATGAATGCTGGCCTGACATATGGCTCAAAATAAACATAATCCAGCATTTTGCGCTTGGGCCACACCTCACCCACATTTGGTATCCCGGTAGCCTCTGAAATCACCTCCGGAGATAGCACAAAATTCACCCCTGCAAGAGTGACCTGCCCATCATGAAGGTGCAAAACAAATAAGCGGGCCAACTCCCCGTGGTGCTGAATCTGGGCAAGCCTCTCACAGAACTGAAAACATGACATATAACGGAAACAATTCACTGCCATAGGACAGGCCTGCAACTCTGCCAAAGAGGTGGGCTCCTCTCTTTTATGATGGCCACCTTTGCCACCCCTACGAGGCCTCCGCTGTACCTCAACCTCTGTGGAAGAAGACCGGTCATCACCTTGCTCATAGGTTTCAGTGGTTGACATGGTGCTTTTGAGCAAAGTGGAGAAAATAGATAAAGTAGACTACTGCCCTTGCCTGCAAAAATGCTGAGTTGTATGCTGTTTTCAAGGGGAACAAAATCATGAAGGAAATGTTAGGGGAGGGGATTTTTCATAAGGAAAGGGAAACATATAAAAATAGGGAATTTCTAAGGGACAATTCACAAACTGTCAAACATACAATCTCATCTTAATCACCGGGAAATCATTTGCAAAGAAATGTTTTTATTAGGGAAACATGGATGATAATAACCAAGGAAAAGGATATACATGCTCAACAGGGGGTAAGGGACAGCATGTATAACAGGGGTATGGGGCAGCATAGATCACTAGCATCAACAACTTGCTCTTTGATTTTGTCCTTTGACTGTACATTATAAGGCATACTCTGTTTTTCAAGGGATTCATGTACATTTGATGCTAAGGGAAACAAGGGATTCTTTTACATTTGTCATAGGGGAAGGAGGGCTTTATTTACATTTTTGTCAAAAGGGGAAAAGGGATTTCATTGACAACTTCAAAAGGGAAAAGAGTTGTATTGAAACAAGGATATTAGGGGATAGAAGGGAAAAGGGAAAACAGGGTTTAGTTTTGGGAGACACAGCAACATTATTTTTGTAATGAATACTCAAAGCAATATGTCTTTTTGATAAATATACACAGCTGCATTGTCTTTGTTTTTGCTTTGAATATACACAGCAATATGTTCTCTGTTTTGTAATGACTATGCACAGCCATATTGCCTTTCTCTTAGTTTTGTCATTTTGCCATCATATTGCCTTTTTCTTTTTGCACATCATTTTGTTTTTCTTGTATAGAAATTTGTTCTTTTGCTGTGTGTGTTTTTATATCACAATGGAGGGTATTAGGGTTTTGGGAATATGTTTAGGGAGGGATAGGGTTTGACATTTGGAGATGGGAAAATTTTAATTTCTTTGCAAATGACATATGATAGAGATGTATAATGACAATTGCGAAATCAATGGGAAAAAATGGAGGGAATATAAATGGGAATAAAAACCTTGAAAAAACACCAACCCTAGCACTATGCCTACATGCACAAGCAATAACTAAAATCCATTTCTCTTTACATTCTTGGTAGCAAAAATATATATAAGCACAAGCCCAACATCCTTGATTCAAGCATCCAACACGTTAAAAGACCCTACCTCGATTGATTCGGCAAGCACGAGGGCGATTGAGCAAATTTTGAAGCGGTTTTGTGAGTGACAGGTTGACGGGTCGCGCACAGGCTTTGACAGGTCGCGCACGGGCTGATAGGTCGCGCCCGTTATGTTTTTGCACTGCAGAGAGGTGCCTGACAGGTCGCGCACCGCCCAACAGGTCGCGCACAGTCCCTGACAGGTCGCGCACCTGAAAAACGACCAATTTCTCTGCACTTCGCCTTCGTTCGCCTCTTCGCCCTATCTCTTTGCCTTGCAAGCTCTTAGATGCACAATGAGGGTGTTTTAGAGGGAATTTGACTCTTTATAGGCCCAATTTGAAAAAAAAAATTTACTTACCAAACCCACTTTCTAATGTTTTGTTTTGGCATTCACTTTTAACACTGATTTGAGTTTTCTTTGTCCTGAATTTGGCTCTTTGAGTGCTTTAACTCCGTTCTTTTTGCAGGTAGACCATCTGATGGACTCTGGTGAGAAGAAGAGGGCTATTGCCAACATTTTGAAGAATTTTTGAAATTTCCTTATTTTTTGCAAAATTGACATGACCTTGGCTTTAAAAACAGGGTTTTTAAATCCAAGGTATAAATGAGCTGTACCTGATGAAAATATCAATGAAACATATTTACATACCTCCTTCTGGCTTGTTGGGGACTCATGGACTTTTGACTCATGACATTGCAAAGACTTTTGACCGAAACCCTAGACCTAAGACTTTGGACTTCAAGACAAAGCAAAACAAATGTGACACAAGCTCATTAACTGATATGACCTGATCCAGCAAAGCCATGAAGGGAACAAGGACCAGCTCCTCCATCAGTTTTATGGCATGCCTAACGGAATGCAAAACTGACATTGATGAGACACCTACCTATGCATAATGCAAAGAGCTTTTGATCACCGATGGAGGGCATCATGACCGACACTAACACAATGAACAGGAGATGGCGACTCCACAGATCAACCAAGCCTTTATGCAATCCCCCTAGTATACTTATATATGTTTTGTATTGCTAAACCTGCAAGCTCCTCCAGGGTTGTCCAGAACTAAGAAAAGGTTCTTGAAAATGAAAGCATCAAAATTTTGTATTATTGACAATGTTTTGTTTTGGAGAAATCATGAAGGAATATTACTTAATTGCTTAACATTGGATGAAACTGACAATGTCCTCAAAGAATTTCATGCAGGTGACTGTGGAGGACACTTATACTAGAAATCCACAGCTGATAAAATCCTAAGGGCTGGTTTTTATTGGCCCTCCTTGTTTACTGATGTAAGAAAATTTGTAATGTCTTGTCACAAATGTCAAATCTTTGAAGGGAAGAGAAAGCTGCTGCCTTTACCACTCAAACTTGTTTCAACTGAGAGACCATTTCAACAATGGGGTTTGGACTTTATTGGTGAAATTCACCCCCCATCCTCTGGTCAGCATAGGTGGATTCTGACTGCTACAGATTATTTCACCAAATGGATAGAAGTTGTCCCGTGTAGGCAGGCCAATGACTACATTATCATACAATTTCTAGAGACCAACATCTTGTCCAGGTTTGGCTGTCCAGAAAAAATTATCACAGACAATGCTGCCGCTTTCAAGTCCAAAAAAATGATCAACTTTTGCCACAAATATCATATGACCTTAGGTCATTCCACAGCTTATTATCCTCAAGGCAATGGCCTAGCTGAGTCTTCCAATAAAAGCCTAATCAACGTCATCAAAAAAGTTTTGGAAGAAAACAAAAAGAATTGGCATAAGAAGTTAGTGAATGCTCTATGGGCAGATAGGCTAACCACCAAGAGATCCATTGGTACAAGTCCATATGAACTAGTTTATGGAATGGAAGCAAGGTTTCCTTCATCTTTAGGTGTTCCTGTAATCAAGTTGCTGCAAGAAATACAAGCTGAGCCCAATGACATTCAAAGAAGGATCAATCAGACAATTCACCTACAGCAAACAAGAGAGGAAGTCTATGAAAGAACCCAAGTACTGCAAGAAAAGCTCAAAAGAATATTTGACAAAAGAACCAAAGCTGAAGACTTCTCTATAGGAAACAAAGTGCTGAGATGGGATTCCAGGAGGGAGGACAAAGGAAAACATGGGAAATTTGACTTCTTATGGAAGGGACCTTATGTAATTTATGTTGTACAAGGTAATAACACTTATTTTCTAAAGAGCTTGGATGGCTCAAACACTGAGGAAGGCCCAGTCAATGGGAGGATGCTTAAGCATTACTTTGATCCCCTCTGATCAAGCACTGCTCAATTGTATATTGTACATAAATTTGTATTTTCAGTATGTTTATTTTCAGCGGATAGATAGAGGTCCAAATGAAGCAGATTTTGAGAAAAACTAAGGTGCTGCACTATTTTGATGAATATTATTCACCTTGGCATGGGAAAATAAGAGAAGGTACTTGGGAACTATCTGGGAGATGAGAAACAATCAGAGAAGCAAGGCAAAAACAGGGCTGTAATTTCACAGCAGATCAGCTTAATGAGTATTGCATGCAAGTTTCATGGATTCAGATGTTCAGTCTTCAACAAAAGGAAAGGTTAAACTGCAGAAGGGTGAAAAAAGAAGGCAATCTGACCTGCTGATCTTGACTTTTCATCTGGAAAAGTCATCCCCAAGTGGAGCCACTGTTAGCCTCCTATACCAATAGGGTTTCATATTTCATGATTGACAGTGGAAGTGCTAAAAATGATCATCTTTGATGATACAAAGGTTCCATTTTTGTGAACAAAGAAAAAAGTTAAAAAATGTAAAGAGGGTATGCCTTAAAAGAATAATCAAAAGGCAAGAAAAGGAAATGGTCAAAAGAAAAAATAATTGAAATGAACCCCAAAGAAAGGCCAAGAAAGTGGCCAATCAAAATGCCACTGCTATCTTGATGGATGGCTCAACAGTTCAAGCTGGGCCATGCCATGTTTTAAATTTCTTGTTTTAGAGTAGGTAATGAGTACCTGTTCAAACAGTTCAAGCTTGACAGATGACTAGCTGGATAGAGAAAGAAAGGAGCCCACTAGCTTAATCTGGGCCCTTGGAAGATATAAGGGTAGATTTAGATAGGAGGGCAGCAAAATGAAAAGAGCATATGAGGGTTTGCAAGTCTAAGTGCACCCTCCCTGAAGTAACAAAAAATGCTAGGTTCTAAGTTGGGTAGGTAGCCAGAAGTTGCAGAATCCTGATCCTATTCAGTTTTGGCCTTGATCAAGAAGGCATATGTTAGCAGTTGAAAAGGTATCTATGCAGCATTTTGAAGGCAAAATATAGAGACATGTCTAACTCCCCCTGTTTTCCCCAAAGAATCTCTTTCTAACATCCCATGGAGGACTTCAGGATTTTCCTAAATAATCCTCCTTGTATTTCTTCTTGGAAATTTCATGACAAGTTTTCACTTTCTTCTCCGAAAAGAAGCCACATTTCTTGTGTAAAATCATTCCCCATCAACTCCTAAAAATCTAAGTTTACTCACTAAACTTAGTTTTCTACTCCTCACTTTCAATCTCTCATATCCCCAATTCACATTGACTTCTAACCCTATTATCTAAATCCCTAAGTGTCCCTTTTCCCCTACTACTATAGCACTATTATGAAAAAACGCCCAAAATATGTAAATACTCCCCCCCTTGGGCATTATAGCCATATTTTCAAAGTTTGGAGAATGCTGCAGAATCAAAGGGTTCTGATATTTGGTTCATTTAAAGTCAGGGATTGAATTAACATTTGGTTAGTTTAATAACCTATTCCTACCCTTATCCGCTTTGCAAACCCATCACAGTGTATTATCCACGCCACTGTATAAAATCTTGCAAAAACCCACTTTTGACCGATTTTCCAAAGTATGTATTTCGGCCCGCCGCGCCACAAAAAACAAAAAATATTATTAAAATCCCCGCCGGGACCCACCGTATCCACCCATCACCTCCGCAGCCCGTCGACCGTCGGATCCGGGCCCTCCCATCCGACGGCCCACAGCAATATCGGACCACCCCCGATGCCTGAACGTTAGCGCCCGAAATTTGTCAGAGGGTGACGTCAGGGCTCGGACACGTGTCGCTTCTGGATTTCGTCGGGCGGCCTCCTGCCAAAACCACACCCGTACCATGAGCAGTCCGATATTACCGCTTACCGCCCTCCTATTTCCGCCATACGTCACCACCACATCATTGCCGCTTCAGCATCACATTACCGCCCGATACGCCATTGCTCCGAGCTGTCTGCCATGTCACCTGTCCATGTAGAGCCGCTCACCGGCCGCCACGTCATCATTCCGTACCTGACCCCACCTATGACATCACGCTGACATCATCCGACAAAAGGCGCCAAAGGCCAAATTTTCCCTATTTTGCCCAAAAAGTCATTTTTCGCGTTATTTGCAAAAATACTCACTGTACTCCTGCATGAGCGGTTACGTTGCTTGTCCGCCAACTCTGAAGACTGCTCCCTTGCTGTTGGCGCCGTGAATTCACCTGTATATCAACACCATTCTCATATTGCACCCAGGTATTTATCAGTTTCCCTCTGCGTGCCTTAGTTTTTGCATAATTCACCGAAGCAAACAAGAAAAGAGGGAAAACACAGGAATTGCTAGGAATCCTCAATAACCAGAGTTTCTTTTCCACACTGTAATCCCAAGTTCACCCACAGAGGTCCCCCATTGTGCCCAATTACCACAAATTCACAGCTTATGGCGCATTTGCGAAACTAAACCATTGCCAGACAAACTCACCGAAAAAGCATTTCTCAATCCCAGCATTTGCTCGTTGAATCTCTCCCAGGAGCATTTCAACTCAGTTTCACCCCAATTTACCTTGTTCTCTCTGCAAATAATTGCCCTGCTCATTGAAATCCACTGCTCTGTATTGCTGTGCCCAAGAAGCAAGTTCAAATATAATTCCAAGTATCAGTTAACCATGGAGACCCCTGTGGCATTAAACATTGCCCCATTAAATGCCCCACACAAGAACCTGGAATGGTTGGCCCTTGCTGACAGAGATTATCAGATGAGAGAAACTGTAGAGAGGGGCATCACATACCACATAGAAATAGTTTGTGAGTTGAGAAAGAATCACAGAGATGGTACAGACCTCCTGTGAATCTGGAAGTCCCATTTGCCAATCTACTATCTCCCTCAGGTCAATGAGTTCCCTGAATTGATTCACCAGTGTTGCACAAACTATGACCCCAATCAAAGGGCTGTTCTGAGTCCTTCAGGCTCTGTCTTATTCCATATTACTCCTAAAGCCATCAACCAAATGCTACAGTTCCAACCTACAAAGCCACTGGTTCCTCTTACTATGCAGCTTTTACTAGAGCAGGGTGCCAAGCTCTCCAACTCACAAATTACAAGAATTGGCCAATTATTTATGCGTCTAGAGTACCAGCCCCGACAGCCTCCCCCTTATCTGCATGACTGGTTCAATGACATAGGGAGACTGCTGGTAGACATCATATCTTCCATCCTAGGGTTCAAGACCAGTGAGTTTGTGGATGAGACAACATTGGTAGTGCTATCCATTTTTACCCCAGGACAGCCCCCTGTTGTCCAGTATGACTATGCTACATTTATAGCCAACAAAATTCATGAACAGTTCATGAACTTGGAGAGAGAGAGGGTATTCAAATACACCTCCTATATATATCATCTGCTATTGTACAATCAGCCTGACAGCTTCCCTATCTTCCTCAAGAAGTTAGATGCAAAGGGAAACCGAAGATCTGTAATGTTCTGGACGTCAGTCTGCCATCATATTCATTACTCACCATATAACTACTGCGAGTTTATTGACCTATTCATTCATCCTGCCTTGTCACTGCGGCAGATTTCCCCTCCTCCTAGACTCACTGATGATATGCAGAAAATCCTCCAGCTGTCCAAGAACTATAGCATTGGGGATTGGTACTTTTACCAAGACCATACAGTGATCAGGATATATGGCTGTGAGTTAGCAACATACAGGCTACCAAAGTATGTTCCCATGAGACTCTTCGCACTAGAATACTTCAGGCAGTTCAGCAATGCAGATATGATTCACTTCCATAGCAGAAACAAGAAGGCACAGCTGAAAATTAAGCATCAATTGGGTCCATTCATCTTTAATAAGAGGGAAGAAGCTTGGGATGAGGCAGACCAAATGCTAAAAGCCCTCCACCTCAAGACAAGCTTCTATTGGGCACCCTATGACCCTAACCATTTCATAAGCCTCAGAAGAATCAAGCATAGGCTTGCTACATATGACCACATTAGCATTCCAGAAGTTGAAAAATATGCTAACCAATTAGAGTGGAAAGAAGGCACATTAGTGGAAGATTATACTGAAGAAGAAATAGCAGAGAAAGCCATTAAAACTTTAGAAAAGGCAGTTGACTTGGAATATTTTGGACAGGTTTGGTCTTCAGGCCCTCGGCATCTTGGAGAAGCTGCCTCTTCATCCACCGTTCCCCAGCAGCCTGCCAAAACAACTGATCCAGCAGCAGACATGGCTAAAGGCAAAACAATGCAGCAAGAAGAGTCACCTCCAAATGTGGAACAACAAGTAGAGCAGCAGGAAGGTACAGCCAAGGAACCTGCCTCCACAGAACAGCAAACACAAGAGCAAATCCCTCCAAGGCAGGAGGTAACAGTTGAGTCCTCAGTTTTACAAACACCTGCTAATGAGGAAAGAACAAGGAAAAGGGATAGGCAAGAGGACACTCCTCTTACTACTTCAACGGACCAGCAAGGTGAAAAAAGACAGAGGCTAAATCCCTTTTCAGAGGAGGAATTACCAGAGAGACCAATTGATAATATGCCCCCTCCTAGCATTGAAACATCGGCCAGTTCCTTACAGCAAGGACAGGACATGCCACATGGGGCAGAGGTGAGCTCTTCAAGGCAGCGATCTAAGGCGGACTCTAGCATCAAGCAACAACACATAGATATCAAGAAAAGGAATGAGCCCCTCAAACACCAAATCTACAACCATCTCCTGAAAATGGCACCAACTAATCAGCAGAGATTAATGTCTGCTTATGACATTCAAGAACAAAAAATGACTCTTAGTCATTTCAGGCCTACTATGCAGCAACCTCAAACAGCTGCCGATTACATCAGAACTAATCTGGAAATTTTTGCCAAAGACATCCACCCCTTGGATCAGATTGAGCTACACAGGCAAACCGGGGAAATGATATATTCCACATTAGCTGATAAGACCCTACTGGCACACCAGTTACAAAATTCTTTACACAACACTGCTGTTCAACTGGAATTGGAGAAGGCATCATCTCAAGCCAAGGAAAACAGAATCAAGTCCTTGGAAGAGATCATTATAGAGTTGGGTCATGATCCAAAGGACCCTAAGGGTGTGCAGGCACTGTTAAAGAAAAGAGATGAAGACATAACATCTATGAGAAAGCATATCAACCTGCCAGCTACCCTTCACCCTCAAACTGGAGAGGTGGCAGAGCAAAAGAAGGATCAGGATGTAGTTGCTTTACTCCTGAGTTTATACAAGAGATTGATGGAAACAGAGAGTGCATTAGAGGTAGCACTAAAATCAAGACAAGGTGAGGCACCAATGCAGCCAGCACAGACATCTGCATCCACTGAAGGTGTGCCACTTTCTACTACTGCAGCAGGTCCTCCCACCGGACAAACATCAGAGGCAGGCCCTTCAACCTCAGCACCAGCTACAGGAGTATCAGCGCCAGCAACAGCACCAGATCAGGGACCCAGCCTAAGCATGCAGAACATGATGAAGGAGCTGGAAGCTTTAGAAGCACAGATGGCTGAACTGCAAGAGACCAAGGATAAATTGGCTGCCATTGAAGAAAAGTATGATAAATCCAAGCAAAGTGTAGCTGAAAAAACAAGAGAGGTAAGGGCTCTTGAGAAGAGAATAAAGGAACTGGAGAAAGAGCTCTCTCTTGATAAGGTTGTAGTTGAAATCAAGAAAATCCTGTGGGCCAACATTGGTCAATCTATTACAGACCAGTGGCAATATATTGAAACTATCCATGAGCATATGGATCTCATAAGCAGGGCCCAAAAAGAAAGTCAAAGAGCAAGGGCATCTCTAGGAAATATGCCTGAAATAGCCAATAGGATGATCATTGTCCTTAACAACCACACTGGCCCTCAGCTGGCAGCAATGGGTATCACTAACAGAACTGATACCATTTTACTAGTAAAGAGAGTGCTTACTTTGAGAAACCATGTACAGACATTGGACAGAAGGTGTCAAGAAATGCAGACAGAGGTGAACAAATTCATTGAGAAAATTACAGTATTACATAATAGAGGTCTTCCCAGCTTGGTAACCAGTGGAGGAAGGTTACTATCTCATGAAAACTATGCCAAGAGGGTCAATACATATGCCACAAATCAGATCACTGCAGCAGCAAGTGCCCCAGAGGAAACAGGGCCTCCATCTGGGCAGAGTCTCTATGACAAACTAGAGAATTTGTTTTTTATTGTGAATGAGATTAGACATCTTTTTGAAGTGCCTCCAAACTACTACAAATATACTGAGGCAGATGAAACCTTAGGCATAATCCTAAGACACCAATTGCCTACACAGGAATGGTGGACAGGCATGATACAAACACTGCTGTGAAGAAACAGGTTTTTCACCAAATTTTTGTATATCGATCATAAGTCATCATTTTCAGAAAATTGATATATTCGCTCTAACTGGAAAAGGAGTGGACAGAGCCAACTCAGCAATCAAATTTGGCCACCAAAGCAAGACCGACAGATGCAGATGACGGGGCTGAGATAGCTGCACCACGACAAAGCAGTAAAGGGCGTATTACTCAGAATCAATACGAAGCACCCGACAGACCCAGTTGCCTCCAAAAGTCAAAGAATTTCTGACTGAACTGAACAGTCATTCGTTGTCCATTTAAAGTAGCAATAACTATTGTATCTGCTATTTTTGAAAGTTGGTAAAGACAGTTATTGAGAAAATGACTCATCGTTAAGATATTTTGTAAAACGATTGTATATATATCCCCATGCATAAACTTATTTGGGGTTGTCGATTTTTCTTCTGGAGAAGCTGTGCTGTAATTTCAGACTTTTAATACAAGAAGCTAATGGAATTTCTGAAGTTCTGAGTTGTTTGAAGTGTTGTGGTGTGCTTGCTTGCTAGTACAGGATTCCTATGTTATTTCATGTCACAATAAGTTTTCTGAACCATCTTATTATGTATTTCGTTCTTTCATAATCCACTTATGCTGTATGTTTCATAGGTTTAGCAGTAGAGAAAAAGAATAGTTCAGGATTTGTTCATTGAACACCCTAAACTCAATCTATGTTGTTATGAATGTTTTCTTCAGAATTAGTTATGAATGTGTAATTCTTAATTGCTCACCTTCATACTAAATCTTTCATAGTAAATACTGTTCAGGAATTCTAATCTGCTCCTGATTAATATTTCATTCCTCCACATCACCAGCTTAGTGAAAGATTCTTAGTTGCCTCTCACTGGCTAGAAATAGTCCATATTCCACAATTTGAAGTTTGTTTCATGAATACCCATATGGCCCTGCAGTTTCATCACTCCCACTCAATTCCTCAAACAACGCATAATCACAGACTCCATTGCCCAATGGACTGAAACTCCTGAAGATTACATTTTAGCTGTTAGAAGACATTATTCAACCAAAACTTTAAACAAAATTCAGTGCATCATAACTAGCCTAAACATTACTTAAACAAAGCTAAATTCTGAAGAGAGAGCCCTCTCTAATTGCAGGTAGGCTAGGACCTGTGATCCAAAGATTGGTTTGTGGTTACCTCGGCCGTATTCCCTTAGGAGTCAAAGGGAACAACCTGAGTGATAACACATTTCTCAAAAGTTCAAAAAAAGGAATGGACACTTTGAACTCACTGATTTCAGACTCCAGATTAAAGGCTAGCTGTGATTTTTCTGCATCTTTGGTCTCCTTTCTTACTTCTTCTGCTTTTTTTGGAATGTCCTTTTTTGTTCCTTTGGTTTCTTCAATATCTCTTTTCTAAGTGCAGCTTGTTGTTCAACTGTTGTCTTTTGTGGTAGAGCTTTGATAGGGACATTTTGGTTTCTGAGATTGTAATTCCTTTGAAAATATGCCACTGCATTATTATACTCATACTGATAAACAAATGAATCACAAAGATGAACATTGTCTTTTTCTCCTGAGAATCCAACAAAAATGTCATGTTCTTCTTTGGTGGAAAATACTTTGGTTTCATCATCAAAACACCCAATTTGATGATCTTCTATTAGGTCCATATACTACTAGTGTAACCCCTTATTATATCATCATGCCCATGTAGTCCCCATATTGTTATTATTGTGCCCCATAGAAGCCCACTATTGTTATTATTGTGCCCTTACATTATTATTGTTATGTCGGCTCTGATTATATTATGACCCCTTAGACTCCTATATATAGAAAGGAGGTTTTGTTATTTGTATCATCTAAGAATTGTTCATTTGTGTAATGTAAAGTAGGATGCCCCCTCGAAGAGGTTTATTTCTAAACTGTTTATCTATCTTTTCTATCTTTTTGTGAGCTAGTTTCGTAACATTTGGTATCAGAGCTTTGGATTCTAGGGTTTTGCTGCTCCAAACAGGCCATCATGGAATTTTTGCTATAACTTTTGTTCTAGGATGTTTTAGAAGCTAAAAAAAAACCCATTTGAGAAGAAATTATGCTGAACCGTGGGTCCAAATTTCAGATCATGTGTCACTATATTTTCAGAGATATGATCTGAGGAAGTTATGGTTTTGCAAGGTCCAGAATTTCATCTAAAATAGGTCATCATGGAAGTTTTGCTATAACTTGTTCTCTACAAAGTCTCAAAAGCTAAAACAAAAACCTATTTGAGAAGAAAGTGGCCTGAACCTTGGGTCTAAATTTCAGATCTTGTCTCGCTATATTTTCGGATATATGATTTTAGGAAGTTAGGGTTTTTGAAGAGTCCCGAATTACATCTTAAACAAGTGACCTTGGGAAAATCGTCATAACTTTGTCTCTGAGAATTAGATTGAAATTTCATAAGAAGTTATAGAAAGAGAATGGACTATAGCTTTCTATTTATATATTTTAGATCCGAAGGTCAAAACAATGACACGTGGCACTTCATACAAGTTAGCTCTTTTGAAAAGGTATATAATTAGATCATCTTGGGAGATTGTGCATAACTCTTTCTTGGAATATCCAATTTCGATCAGACTGGTGGCATTAGAAAGAGGACGCAGAGGGCTACTGCAAGTCATGATTTCAGAACTGGAAAATACGAAATTACAGAGTTACAGTTGTTTCAAGATCGAGCTCCTAAAAATAAGAAATGCCAATATGAGGAAGTTTGATGACAAGGATCCGGTAAATTGGATACTACAGATGGAGCAATATTTTGATCTACATGAGGTGCAATTGTTACAAAAGGTACGTATTGAATCTTCATATTTAGAACCAAATCAATTTTTATGGTATAAAGGGTTGTGTTCTCGTAAAGCACTTGTCACTTAGTAAATTTTCACAGAAGAAGTGATAGCACATCATGATGATACAAAGAGTAACACCTTCTTTAGCCAATTGATAAATCTCAAACAAAAGGGTTCAATGGAAGAGAACATTGAGGATTTCAAAAAATTGAATATAAGGGTAAATGATATTCCAGAGAAGAAAATGGTTGATGTCTTCATAGGGACTTTAAAGGATAACATTCAACATAAGGTTCGTCTTTGGGAACCTGATTCATTGGAGAAGGCATTCAGGTTGGCAAGAAAAATTGAAAGCAAAATTATGGAAACAAGGAATCCTACCATTGACAACTATAAATATGGAAGTTTTTTTCTTCTAGCCTTCCACAACCTACAAGGTTTACACGACAACAATTGGAAGAAAAAATAAAAAAGACTTTGTAACATTTGTGATAGAAAATACACTAAAGGTCATAAGTGTACTGAGAAGAAATTATTTTACATAGATTGTGAAGAGGAGGAAGAAAAGGATCAAGAATCATCAAAAGAAGAGGATATACATCAGGAACCAACCCTAGAGAAAGAAGAAATGAATCCGAACATATCTTATAAAGAATTGGAAAGAATTGCCACTCCTCAAACTTTCAAGATAGAAGGACATATCAAAAAGAAAAAGGTTCAAGAAGTGAAAGATCACATCGAGAAAGAAGAAATGAATCCGACCATATCTCATAATGCATTGGCTGGAATTACCACTCCTCAAAATATCAAGATAGAAGGACATATCAGGAAGAAAAAGGTAATAGTGTTGATTGATTCGGGCAATACACATAATTTTATTCATTGTAAGATAGCCAAGGAATTGAATTGCTTCCTATATCCAACACCAGAGTGTCAAGTGATGGTTTCAAGTGGAGGAACCATAAATTGCTCTGGAAACTGTCATAATATCAAGTTATCCATGGGAGAATATGTATTAAATAGCCCAATTCTTTCCATTCCAATGGGTGGTGTTGATGTTGTACTAGGAGTCCAATGGCTACAATCCCTGGGTACAATAGCTTTTAATTTTCAAGAACTTTTCATGAAATTTTCTTTGGAAGGAAAGGAAGTTGAATTAAGGGGTATCACAGGGAAATCAGGAAAGATAATCAGCTCTAACGGACTGACAAAGCTTCTAAAGAAAGAAAAATGAGGCGTAATTGCACAATTATGTTTGCTAGAGGTTCCCACATCGAAATCATCTATTTCTCCAGATCTCCAAAAAGTCTTGGACAATCATTCCAAGGTATTGGAGACTCCCAAAGGCCTCCCACCTATTCGTGATCATGATCATTCTATTCATTTCATTCCAGGAAGTGTTCCTCCAAACATCAGGCCTTACAGATATCCCTATGCCCAAAAGAGTGAAATTGAACGTATGGTTGCAGAAATGTTAGAGGTTGGTATAATTCAACCTAATCAAAGTTCTTTCTCTGCTCCAGTAGTATTGATGCACAAGAAGGATGGGTCATGGCGCATGTGTTCGGATTATAGGGAGCTCAACAAGCTCACTATTAAAGATAAATTTCCCATTCCTGTCATTGATGAATTATTGGATGAATTGCATGGATCAATTTACTTCACCAAGTTTGATCTGTAGGAATTTACAGGGTAAGTTCCTCAGAAAGAATACCAAAAGGACACCGCTCACAACCAAATCTCAAATCAATACACCAGTATTTTTGACGTGGTTAAAACCCTCAAAGTGCAAGGAGGGAAACAGTCCACGGCCTGTCCCAACGTGGGTACTACAGGCAATTTATTAACCAAAGAATGAAAATTTACATAAGCTTCTCTCATGCACGGATTTCCCGAACAATGACCCTCCATGCGCTTTAAATAGAACTCATGGACCAATCGGGTGTCAAGCCACGGATCAAGTGTCGGTAATACCGAGGTGAGAGTGAACCGTCGGATCACTACATATCGTGACCGTCGGATTGTAAGTTACAAAATGTACAACGGTAAAGAAACACACTTTACCTAACTCTAACCTAACTCTATACTAGACCAAGTTGAACTTAACTATATCCTATGTGTCGGAATATCCTAACATCCCCCCTTAAGAACAACTTGGGATAGGATTGAAGGATTTACAAATATGACACAATAGGAGAAGGAAGGAGGCACTAGAGCCTATCCCCCCTTAGTGACAACTTCCTGAACTCCAAGCATATATCAAAGTTTAGTGAACTTCGCCTCTGTGAGAGCCTTTGTGAAGATGTCTGCAACCTGATCATCTGTTGGACAATATTCCACTTCAAGAACATGGTCATGAATGAGCTTTCTGATGAAGTGCATGTGTAGTTCAATGTGTTTGCTGCGCTGATGCTGAACTGGATCTTTGCATAGTTGAATGGCACTTTGATTATCACACCAAAGTGTAGTTGGATGCTGCTGCTCAAAGCCAAACTCTGATAGGATCTGATGAAGCCACAAGGCTTCCTTACTAGCTTCCACGGCACCACGATACTCTGCTTTTGCTGATGAAAGAGAAATGGTAGCCTGTTTCTTAAAAGCCCATGTAATAGGTCCTGAACCAAGAGTGAAGACATAACCGGCAGTAGACTTCCGATCATCAGGGTCACCAGCCCAATCAGAATCAGTGAAACGAACTAACAGAGGAGCTGCTTTGGCACTGTAATGAATCCCAAACTGTACTGTACCTCGAACATAACGAAGTATTCTTTTAGCTGCTTTCCAATGACTTTCACGGGGGTTTTGCATAAAATGAGCAACAAGGCCAACAACAAAGGAAAGATCAGGACGAGTATGGGTTAAATACAAGAGTTTTCCGACAAGTTGACGGTATAAGGTAGCATCAACTTCAGGAGAAGTACAAGAGACTGAAAGTTTGACTCCAGACTGAAAGGGAGAAGGGGCTGGCTTACAGTCTTCCATGTGAAAATGACGAAGAATATCACAAGCATACTTGGACTGGGAAAGGAAAATACCCTCCTGGGATTGCAAGACTTGAAGACCGAGAAAATAGTGTAAGTGTCCTAAGTCTGTCATTTCGAATTTCTTTTTAAGGCTGGACTTCACATGGTTTATAAGGTTGGGATCACTACCAGTAAGAATAAGATCATCAACATAAAGAACAAGGATGATAAGAGAGTTGCCCACTTTCTTGGTGTAGACAGTATTGTCAGAATGACACCTAGAAAAGCCAGATTCTAAAAGAAAGCTATCCATTTTGGCATACCAAGCCCGAGGAGCTTGCTTGAGGCCATAAAGGGATTTCTTAAGTCGACAAACAAGGCTGGAGTCTGTTTGTATGAAGCCAATGGGTTGTTCCATATAGATTTCTTCCTGCAAGTCCCCATGCAAGAAGGCAGATTTAACATCCATCTAGTGGACTTCCCATTTTAAAGAGGCAGCAAGGGAAAGAACAAGGCGGATAGAGTTCATTTTGGCAACAGGGGAGAAGGTTTCAGTGTAGTCAATGCCTTCAACCTGTGAAAAGCCCTTAGCAACGAGACGAGCTTTATGTTTATCAACTTTCCCATCTGGTCCATACTTGGTTCTGTAAACCCATTTACATCTAACAAGTTTGCGTCCCTTTGGTAGAGGAACAAGATCCCATGTATCATTTGTCATCAATGAATGATATTCTTCATTCATAGCTGCTTCCCAATGTGGATGGCCTGAAGCTTCTGCAAAAGTGTCAGGATCATGATTTACTGGAGCTTGAGCCAGTAAAGAAGAGGCTCTTTCAAACTGAGAACGTGTACATCGCTGATCTGTAGGATCACCGGCAAGATCACCTGCTGCATCCTGAGTAGCACGGACCCATCGTGGAAGTTGAGGATCCTGAGAAGGTGGGGGAGGATTATCATCCTCGCTTTCATCATCTGAAGAAGAAATGTTTTCAAAAGTAGAAGAGATAGGAAGAGGTGGCACATCCGCCGGACTAGGCTCGCAGGCCGATTTATTTTCATCAAACTTTACATCTCTTCTAATGATAACATTTTTGGACTTAAATGGAATAAGTCTATAACCTTTTACATCTTCAGAATATCCAACAAAAGTACATTTCTCACTCTTAGGTTCTAAAGCTTTATGCTTTTCATCTGGAATATGGGCCCATGCTTCACTTCCAAACACACGAAAGTGACTTACATCTGGTTTAATGGAACTCCAAGCTTCTTCTGGAGTGATATTCTCTAGAACCTTAGTAGGAGTGCGATTGATTATATAATTTGCACAATTAATTGCTTCGGCCCAAAAACTAAGACTGAGTCCTTTAGATTGCAGCATACAATTAGCCATTTCCTTTAAGGTGCGATTTTTCCTTTCAGCTACACCATTTTGTTGTGGAGTGTATGGAACAGTATGTTGCATTTGAATTCCATTTTCGGTGCAAAAGTTGATGAATGTGTTTTTAACATATTCTCCACCATTATCAGTTCTTAGCTTAAGAATTTGATGTCCAGATTGTTTTTCAAAAAAGGCTTTGAAGGCCAAAAAAGTGTTAAATACTTCGCTCTTGAGTTTTAAGAAGTATACCCAAGTGTGTCTGGAGAAATCATCAATGAAAGTTAAGAAGTACTTGCAGCCAGAGAATGAAGCAACAGGAAGAGGACCACATAAATCACTGTGCACAAGCTGTAAAGGGGCTGAGGCGTGCCAAGAGGCACGTTTGTCAAAACTGTCCCGATGATGTTTTCCGAGTACACATCCGGAACAAACACCATCTCTGCAAGATACCATAGGAAGACCTGTCACCATATTTTCTTTACATAGATGCTGAAGGGAGCGATAGTTTAAGTGACCAAATCGCTCATGCCAAAGTTTGCTCACTTCATCATTATGAGCAACAAATACTGAGGGAAGATTTGATGACCCAAAGTTGTGAAACTTATACAACCTTTTGGAATCATCAGCAAGACCAGTAGCTAGAATCTGTTTAGGATCTTTTAGATCCTTGATTACAACATCATGAGGTGAAAAATCAACAATTTTACCTTCACCTGAATGAGTTATCTGATAGACAGATAGAAGGTTGCAGGATAAGGTTGGAACACATAATACATCATTAAACTGACCATTGTCTAGATGAACAGTTCCAGTCCCTACAACATTAAGAGATCTATCATCACCAATATATATATTTTTGGTGTTACAATCATTTAAAGAAGAAAACATGGCTTGGTTTTTGGCCATGTGACAAGAGGCTCCAGAATCAATGAGCCACTCATGAGAATGAGAAGAAGAAGAAGATACATTTAATGCATAACCAGACTGAGATGATTGACAATGACATGCAGAAAGTGCCATTCTGGAAGTTGAAGTTGAAGTAGGCTCCACATGGATGTTATGTTTCTTCATTGCGGCTTCCAAGGCTTCCATCTTCTTAAAGCATTTAGATTCTAAGTGGCCATCTCGATTACAAAAGTTACAATGTCTATCAGTCTTCTTCCATTTGTTTTTATTGGTCTTATCATTTTGCTGAAATGATCTTTCATTTTGAGGCTGAGATGGTTTAGGACCATTCTTTTGAGGATATGACTTCTTAGGATTCTTTGAATTTGGTTGCTGCTGGGCGGCTAACGCTTTCGTGGAAGAGTTTCCAAGATTAAGAAGACCAAGGTGTAAGAGTTTTTCTTGTTCTCTTATTAAGGAATCACAAAAGGAGTCAAAGGAAGGGGCCTTGTAGTCTTGTCCTTGACAAATGAAAGCTTCTCTTGTAGAATGGAAAGTGGAAACAAATACAGAGTAGGCTGGTCCCAACTTAGTAAGGATGGAATAAATAAGGTTACCATCGTCTTTCTTAACTTTAACACCTTCCAAGAGATATCTAAGGTTCTTGAATTTGGACAAGAAATCTTCAATGCAAGAAAAATTATTAGGATCCAAAGTAAGCAGCTCATTTTCAAGTTGATGGGCTCTAATTTCATTTTTAATCCCAAAAACTTTAGCAAGTTTTTCTAATGCTTCATGAGGAGTCTCAAGTTCTGCAATGTGGAATCTAAGATCAGGAGAAATAGACATCCCTATCAAACCACGTGCTTGATCTTGTCTATTTTCCCATTTTGCCGCCTTGTCTTCATCTTTTGGTTTCTTCTCTTGGTCTGTGGCTATTTTGAAGAGACCTTTACTTCTAAGTAAATCTTCGATGTAGGCTACCACTGGAAGTAGTTAGTGCTGTCAAGAATGACTTGGCATGGGCTTTCCATTTTAAAAAAAACTGAAGCTGAAGATGCTGAAAGTAAGTGTTCCAATGGATAGATCTCGAAAAAATAGGCGGTTTTAAAAAAAACGGCTCTGAAAAAGGCTTCCGGATGAAGAAGTTATGGCTTTTTGAAAAAAAATTGTTGAAGTTGCCGGCAAAGTGCGCGAATGTGCGGGAATGAAAAAAAATCCGCCCCCACAAAATGGAGACTTGAACCCAAGACCTCTACTCTCTTAAAATAGCTTTGAACCAATTGATCTATACAAAAAATTTGAGAGAGAGAGAGAGAGAGAGAGCGGGGGGGGGGGGGGGCTTGGTTTGCGTGCTTGCCTTGAGAAACCTCTTTTTCCCTACAAACACAAAACACAAAACCCAACACGAATATGCAAAGAAAAACGAACCTTCCGGCTCGAAGTTAGCTTTAGCCAAAAACCTAGAAACTTTAAAAAAAAATCTCAAAGTTAGCTTTAGCCGAAAAACTAAATATTTTTCTCAATGTTTCTGATTTTCCGAGATCACACTAAGGTGCAGGGAAAAGAGCATACACATGAGAAAAATCCTTCCTTTCTGTTTCTGATTTGCCCAGATCGCACAGAGTCGCAGGGCAAAGAGCATACGCAGAAATGAAAGGTATAGATCCGGTTAAAAAAAAAGGCTAAATAAACCGAAACCGAAATAAGCAGAGAGAAAATAACAGTAAACTGCAAAAAAAACACTGTATACCTCCCGATCTGAAAAATGACGCAGCTAGGGCTACCGGAAACCTTTTCGCGTGAAACGAAAGGGGTTCCTCACTAGAACAGATGCTCCGAATGCAACAGAGCAGTCCTCTCGGCCCGAAAGCAGTCAGAAACAGCAGATCTAGGAAACGACAGCCGCATGCAGTTCTACCGGCTTCAGATTTGGATCACCAACGGACGCGGCCCTCAAATAGCTCTGATACCATGTAGGAATTTACAGGGTAAGTTCCTCAGAAAGAATACCAAAAGGACACTGCTCACAACCAGATCTCAAATCAATACACCAGTATTTTTGACGTGGTTAAAACCCTCAAAGTGCAAGGAGGGAAACAGTCCACGGCCTGTCCCAACGTGGGTACTACAGGCAATTTATTAACCAAAGAATGAAAATTTACATAAGCTTCTCTCATGCATGGATTTCCCGAACAATGACCCTCCATGCGCTTTAAATAGAACTCATGGACCAATCGGGTGTCAAGCCACGGATCAAGTGTCGGTAATACCGAGGTGAGAGTGAACCGTCGGATCACTACATATCGTGACCGTCGGATTGTAAGTTACAAAATGTACAATGGTAAAGAAACACACTTTACCTAACTCTAACCTAACTCTATACTAGACCAAGTTGAACTTAACTATATCCTATGTGTCGGAATATCCTAACATGATCTTCATTCAGGATATCATCAAATCAGAATGAAGATTGAAGACATTCTGAAAACAACATTTAGAACTCGTGAGGGTCATTTTGAATTTTTGGTCATGCCTTCTGGCCTTACCAATGCACCTTCTACATTTGAAGGTTTGATGAATTCCATTTTCAAACCCTTCCTTAGAAAATTTGTGCTAGTATTTTTTGATGATATACTAATCTACAACAAGTCTTGGAAGGATCATGTTCAACATGTTGACAGGGTGCTCAAACTATTGGAGGAGAAACAATTATATGCAAAAAGATCCAAATGTTTCTTTGGAGTACAAGAGGTGGAATATGTTGGTCATATTGTATCTCATGAAGGTGTTAAGGTAGATCATAACAAAATTAAAGCCATTAAGGAATGGAAAATCCCCACATCCATAAAGCATATGCGAGGATTTCTCGGGTTGACAAGGTATTATCACAAGTTTGTTAAGAATTATGGGAGAATAAAAACACCTCTAACAACATTATTGAAGAAAGATGCATTTTCATGGACTCTAGAAGCAACAAAGTCCTTCGAATATCTTAAAGAGGCAATGTGCCAAGAACCGGTCTTAGCTATGCCGGACTTCACAAAAACCTTTATTGTGGAATGTGATGCTTCAGGAAATGGAATTGGTGTTGTTTTAATGCAAGATGAAAAACCCAATGCTTTCAAAAGTCGTCCAATCAAAGGAAAGTATTTACACAAAGCTATTTATGAGAAGGAAATGTTGGCAATACTACATGCACTTAAGAAATGGCGAGCCTACCTAATGGGAAGACACTTCAAGGTAAAAACAGATCATGATAGTCTTAAATAATTTTTAGAACAAAGATTATCCTCTGAAGAGCAACAAAAATGGGTCACAAAGATGTTGGGTTATGACTTTGAAATCATCTACAAAAAAGGGAAGCAAAATGTTGTGGCAGAAGCACTCTCAAGAAAGGATGAGGATGTGGAAGCATTTTTTTGTGCTATTTCTATTATCCAACCATATTGGATAAATGAACAAAGGGATGAATGAAATAAGGATGAAGAAGTGTGGCCACTCATTCAAAAGTTGCAGAAGATCCCAGTTCAAACAATATTTCTAGAACTTGATGAGGAAGGAAAAATCATATTGGAGCCTGGAGCAGTCACAGAAACAAGAACCTGACAGCTACAAAATCGATCAATTTCAGAGTATATCATCAAGTGGAAGAACTTAACCAGTGAAAATTCTACATGGGGGGACAAGAATTTTATACAGAAGCATCAAGAACTACTCAAGCATTGAGGACAACAATTTCTGAAGGATTGGGGCATGTTAGGTCCCTATACTATTAGTGTAACCCCTTATTGTTATTAGTACAACCCCCTTATTATATCATTGTGCCCATGTAGTCCCCATATTGTTATTAATTTGCCCCATAGAAGCTCACTATTGTTATTATTGTGCCCTTACATTATTATTGTTATGTCGGCTCTGATTATATTATTACCCCTTAGACTCTTATATATAGAAAGGAGGTCTTGCCATTTGTATCATCTAAGAATTGTTCATTTGTGTAATGTAAAGGAGGTTTCCCCCTTGAAGAGGCTTATTTCTAAGGTGTTTATCTATCTTTTCTATCTTTTTGTGAGCTGGTTTCATAACATCTTCTTCATCAATAGTACCCTCATCAACAAAATATTCTGGAAAAGGAGATCAAAAACCAAGTTTCTATTATTCAGGACCTTTTTTCTCTTTAGGACACTTTTGAGCAGCCTAGGGTCTCCTGAAATTCAGGTTTCTGACTTGAGGTTGATTTTCATTTTGGGGAGGAGTTAGTTTATCCACCAACTTCTCCATAGTTTTCAACATCACATTGAATTTTAAATAAGGAGATGAAGATGAATCTTCTTTGAAACCTACTCTCCTTTCAACCTTCATTTTTACCTTCTTCGTCAATAAATTGACCTCCACTCCAATAACATTACTCTGCATTTTCTATAAAGTAGCAAGAGTCCTTTCACAGAGCCAATAAGCCAACTCGACATCAAAACAGTCAGGATAGTGTAATAAAGCTAAACCAGGAGGAGGTTTGATCTTAGTTGGAATATAATTATAAATCTTGTTAAACCTAACAGTGAATTCTTAAACAATTTCCCCTATGTTCCTTTTAAGGGGATCATACTCGGCTAAAATCTGTAATGGGTTTTTATTTACTTCCTATCTAGTGAGAAACAATTTTTCAAATTACTAGAAGATATTGATACTGGATGTAGGTAAAGATCTGAACCATTTCTTGACCTCACCTGACAGACTTTGTGCAAAAAGTCTTAGTTTGACATCCTCATGGTCAACTTCTTCTAGATCTATAAAATCGTTAAGTTTTTCTAGATGTTGCTGAGATGTATAAGATCTAGTACCATCAAACTAAATTGGACATTTTCCATAATTCTGTGGGAGATCGTGGATCGGTCCCCCAAGGTTCAAAGGTGCATATCGGGTAGCCATAGGGTTGAGATGTGAAATTATACTGACAACAGGGGCAAGGACAACGAAAGTCACATGTACTAAGATTGTTGGAATAACAGTTGATGGAATAGGCTTTTGAAAACCTCTAGAGGAAAATGAAGTAGTTGGGATAAACAAAGAATGGATGAAATAAGGAAAATTTGGGGATTTAGCAGAAACTTCTTGAAGTTCCTGAACCCTTTGTTCTAGTTTCTAAAAATGAGACCAAATCTCAAAATCTTGTGGTAACAACTCTACTTCCGGGATAGAGGGTCAAGGGGTGAAGGTCTTAAGATCTATTGGATCAAGAAAAATTATATAATAGACTACTTTTAGACTTATACCTAAGTAAATTAATTTCAAATTTAATATCTAACACCAAGTCTTCAAAAGATTCAAGCTTTGTAGGTAGAGAAAAAGATCTTTCTAAATCACTGTAGTTGTTTCCTTAGGAGCTTTTTGCCTGAACAAATTTTATGGGCTTGAAAAAATCTAAGGTGGATTTGGATAAGGGTTCCTCCAAGTATAAACACTTGTATTAGCTATAATTCCATCAATAAAACCCTTCATATTGTAATGTGGAGTCTCCAGAGAAAACATCTTGTAGGCAAACTAATATAAAAATATTTGTTTTCCCTTAGAGATTTGATCTTTGACAATCAAATTGTTTGCGGAAAAAATATGATTTTCATTCCCCGACGATGATGCCAAGATTTTATCACCTAGGGAAAACCATGGTTGCGAGAAAAACCCTATGTTAACCTCAAAAATCTTTTAGGTTGAAAGATGGCCCTTCAACCCGGAGAGGGATCTCTCCATAAAAATCAACTACTCTATGGTCACTGTAGTAGTAGGCTTCACAATTGAGTTCGGTGGCCAGATTTAGTTCATAGGATAAAATGAGTTGGGTTTTTTACAAAACATACCATTGGTCATGGAGTCCAGTTCTAAACAAGTAAAGCTACATATCTAATGAGAAATCTATAAAAAGGATGATAACATCAAATCCTTTGACTGTTTGAGAAATTGGAATAAAATAAATGAAATCAGACAAAGTTTATAGCTAGTTGAGGTAAAAAATACTAATGGCTAATAAATACAAGAAATGAGCATAAATGAATCCAAATCTTAGATATTAACATTTTCAGACATGAAAGAAAATTTTTATAACAAAGAGGAAACTGTCAGGGAACTACAACACATGAGTTTCGTATAAAATGGTCATAAAAAACTATAATATATTCAAGACTGCTCAAATATACCAGGATGTAAAATTTTTTTCAATAAAATTCCAACTATTCTTCATTCTTCATAAACTGCCTTATCAAACTTACATAAACTGATTGAAAAATAATAGTCTCCAGATTAATTACAATAAACTAAGATATGTAAATATCTGTAAGTTCATGCATGTAAATAAAAACTTAAATACATTCAAATTTTCCTAAAATAGCTACTGAAAAATATGTTGATATATAGGTCAAGTAAAATATATTCTCAAACAATATTCCTTAGAAAACAAAACAAGTCCTAACTGATAACACAACATATTAGCTGGAAAAACAGGCCCCTCCGCAAAACCAGATCAAGTTTCCACCGAAACTTCCTTTCCTATTCATCCTTTCTTTCATTCAGACCTCCTGATGAAAAAAAGTTGATACTATTTCTGTAAGCTTCACTCATTTTTTGATTTGTAGCTTTCACTGACAGACTCGCTGTCAACATTTCTTTTTTGCCTGTTTCAAAATTGGTAACAGTGGGAAGATCAACATTTTTTCCTGTCTGAATTTTAATGACAACAAAGATTTCAACGCTCCCTATCTGCTCCAAAATCTCTAACAAACTGACTGTCGAGTTTTGTCCCTGTATCATTTTTTATCAACGAGCACAAAATTTCATCCCAAAATAGCTGACAAGGGATCTGTCAATTTAACCAAAAATGCTAACGATGGAAATGTCAACTTCCCAACTATTCCATTGTATGCAAAAAATATAAGGCCGAATGTCAGCGATAAAATGAACCCCATGTTTTGTGAAATAGATAGGAAAAAATTCAACTTTACTCCTTCAAACCTCTTAGCCGAGGGTACTAGCTTCCCTATGAGGTACATCCACCTTCTCCAGTCTTTGTTTTTTTCTCTGCCTTGTCTCCATAGGACCCCTCTTCACAATTTCTTTGTCTCTACTCTTCTTAAAGCATGTAGCCTTCTTGTTGTTGATGATGAGGTCCTTTAGTGGCATATTGTCAACATCAATCACTTCTCTGGCCAACTCTGGGTTATTTCTGAATTTGATTTTGTATATTAATTTGTTTGTTGGCCTTGTATGGGGTCTCTTACCACCCTTGGAAACTTCAAATAATGTCTCCTCCTCTTAGGTCTCAATCTCTGTTTCTTTGCATTTAGTAACTTTTGTTTTAGCTGTGTCCTCAAGGGAGGCTTCAATAGGTGGAGTTACAACCTAGGAAGGGTTGATATTAGCAGGTAGGTTTACAGGGGATACAAGGTCCAGTTTACTGAGCCTAGTATTTTTCCTCTTGTAGACTTTGGTAATTTTAGGGCCAAAGGATGTAGATGGAATTTCTATGTTCTCTTGGCTGAGAGGTGGCTCAATAGGGGCTTGTCCTTTAGTATTTTTCTCCTTTTTGGTAGTTTTTGGTCTGCCTCTTCATCTTTTGAGGGGTTGAGGTTGAAAACCTCCCAAAAAAAGGAAATGGCTCCAAGTTCTTTCTACCTTGGCTAGCTGGTTTTCGATTAGGAGTTTTATCAGGGCTTTGTGGTATATGAAATGGGAGGAGGGGTTTGTGTGGGCCCTGAACCTAGCTGCCATATGTTTAATTATTTCTAATAAATAAAAGCAATGATTAATTCTTATTTGACCAACAAGATGTGATAGGAAATATAAATGTTAGAGGTTTACCTGATTTAACCTCCCCTCGCAGGTGAAATATTGTTGACAAAGACGTAGAGGGATATGTCATTTATCCTATAACCACTCCTTCCGAACTCCAAATCTCCAATTTTAACCCTTGAATTCTTATTTGAAAAAGAAAGGGACATCGATCCTTGTGAACACATGACTGTGGAAAATATTCTCTCCATATTTTGGTAAAGCTACGACCTCAAAAATTGAGTGTTCTACAACTAAAAAGGACATGCCTCCAAACTCCACACAATTTCCATCAAACCCCTGAGCAAAAGATTGAGCCACTGCATCGTGGTAGTTGGTATAATGATGGAAAAACTCACTCCAACCAGCTTATACGGTAAAATCATTTTAAATGACATTCACTCATAACAGTGGAGAAACAATCATTAATGATTAATTTTTACCCCTTCAAAATAGATAGAGACATGTTTCAATGATATTGTTGATGCTGAGATGGTCAATATAATCATCACTTTTTAAATTTAAAATATGGTTTTGGTGCTGTCAGTTGGCCTGTTAGTCAAATTGAAATTGCTGATAAGCTCGATGTCAGTGAATTTCTTTGGAAGACCATATTGGATCACTAAAAAGCTAATATCACAACTATTAGTATTTTCCCTATTTTATTACAACTAAAATGTTGACTCTAAAACTGTCAACATCTTATGATTTTTTTTAAAAAACAAAGTTTATTGTGATAAGAGATGTGATGGTCTCTATCGACTCCTAGGAATATTCCATAGATTTCCTTGTCCTTTAGCCCAAAACCAAGTGTGATGGGTTCCCTCTCATTCTAGGGAGGCCTTGGTTAGCCATGCTTACATACATTGAAGGGTTGGGAACATGACCATTAAGGATAGTCATATTTGAAAACAGCTTGAATTATATCCCCTCTTCTCAACCCTTTATTGAGCATGATTTACTCTTGTGGCTCGAGGAAGAGGAAGAAGAAGACCTTTAACAGTCACCCTTCTACCCAATCTATACATTAGGAACTGTTGTAGGAAGTAGGCAACTATATGAGGATGACCTTATTGATCAATTCTTGCAGAATCAACCTCCTACTACCATGCCAATTGATGAGCTAGTGGGAGAATCCTTAGAGATACATGAGAAAAATCCATGGAATGAACTGTGCTCTACGAATTCTAACCCAGATAATTCCAATATTATGTAAATCATCACTTCCAAAACTCTAAAAATAAACCCTTCCCTCTTAGTATAGCAAGAAAATAAACTATGCTCTCCGTTGAGGCAACATCTTGATGTATTTGCTTGGGACTATAAGGAAATGAAAGGGGTGCATCCCTCAGTTTGTACTCATCATATCTACATTAAGGATGGATGAAAACATGTGCACCAACCCTAGAGGATGATGAATCCTACCCATAAGGATATTGTAAAAGAGGAACTATAAAATTTGTTGGATGCAAGGTTAATTTACCCCATTTCAGATAGTGAGTGGGTGTCCCCTCTTGTCATAGTACCCAAGAAAAATGAGAAGTTGTGGATTTGTGTTGACTATAGGGAAATCAACAAAGCTACAAATAATGGTAATTTTCCTTTGCTTTTCATTGATAAAGTCCTGGATGCTTTTATAGGGAAGAAATTATTTTCATTCCTGGACGGATTTAATGGATACAACCAAATTTAGATCAACTGTCAGGTTCATGACAAGACCACCTTTTCACGCTCATGGGGGAATTTTTCCTATAGAGTCCTCCCTTTTGGTTTGTGCAATGGCATTGCTAACTTCCAGAGGGAAGTCTTGAGTATTTTTGCTAATCTCGTGCATGACATTGTTGAAATCTACATGGAAGACTTCACCTCTTATGGAAATGATTTCTAGGAAGCTCTTTCCAATCTATGAAGGGTCTTAAATAAATGCATTGAAATGAATCTTTCACTGTGTCCCAAAAAGTGTGAATTTTTTATGAATGTGAGGATTGTCCTAGGTCACTTCTATGATCTAGATTAAAATTAGGCTAAAAAATTAAAGTTCCCAGACTCTCCTGAAAATGACATCAAGTCGTATTGTTCATCGTCCTAATTCCAACGATGCTTGAATCAACACAATCTGACATTGTATGAAGAAGTTATGACATTCTAAAGTTTTTGACAAATAATAATTTTTTTGTAGATGGGTTGACTAGGCTACTAACTAGGCAGTGTGTATCGCTGACATCATATTGACATTATCAAGCCAACTAGACGTTCAAAGTTCCAATCATATCTCACCAAGTGTCAAGTTTGTACAAGGGATATTTATCATCATTTTATTGGTCCATGTAGATTTGGTGGCCCAATAGGAGGCTGACACGTAGCCCAACTAGAGGTCACCATGTGGCACCTCATTATTTGTCAAAATTTTTATGTTAGGCCCGAAGTCCTCTATGGGGTTTGACCCTATGACCTTCCATATACAAACTTCAAGCCTTACCAGCACGCTGCACTTTGGTTCTTAACATACTATGGTCTTGGGTTAAATTTAAATTAATATGATTTTCGCATTCGAGGAGAGGAGCTAAGTATTAGCCCTAGCCCCCAGTCACAACACCACAAATGAGACCTTGGCTTGGATCTTAGCAGAGGCAGGTTGGGACCAACCCCAACCCCTCATCACAAGGAATGACATATGGCAACAGTGGAGGCACTATCAGAGAGGGGTGGGGATTCAACCCCAACCCCTCGTGCTATGGGTGCGATGGGACTTGGCGTGGAGCTGAGTCTGACAAGGGCGGTAGTTAAGGTTGATCCCCAGTCATATGGTTAGGCATGTAACTAACAACATAATAGAAGGTGTAGACCAGCGGGGAAAAGTAATTGGCCTTGACCCCTAACCATATGCCACGATATGACCATGCTGATAACAATGGAAGGCTTTGGTGGCAGGGCCGAGCAGTTGGCCCCGACCCCCATCCACATCACACAACGTGACCTTGCTCAATGAAGAAGGAGCCAACAATAGGAAGGGCAGATTGTTGACCCCAACCCCTGGCCTCATGCGCTGCACGTGACCTAGATACAATTGAAGGTTATGAAGAAAATTGAAGGTATTTTGAGCATGGTGAGAACCTTGTAGTGTTTTTCCAGTCTTCTTATTTCATTTGTAGTAGTTGTGACTTTTGTAGTGCAACTATTTTTAGTCTTTTCTCAATATGTGTTCATGACAAAATATCTTTTTAGTACTTCAATGTGGAGTTGTTGTACATTTTTATGCTTGGTTTTCAGGTGGAGTATAAGGACCTAATGTGTGAGTCCTTTTTATGTTGAAATTTTCATGACTTGATGCAGGAAGCCATATTTTTGGAATGAGAACTCTTTGTAGGAGAATGTTTCCTTGTAGGGGAAACAAGCCAATCAATTGCCAACAATTTGTATGTACTCATTTTCCACTGAAAAGAATAGAGCAATCTAGCTGTTGGAGCAATCCTAGAGATTTAGTGCAGAAGGGGTGAACTCCATCGGCAAATGTTGGTTTCTTCTCTTCATGGTTTTCCATTTTGAGTTGCATGTGAATGTGTTAATTTTTTAAAAGTGCATGTGAAAACTAACTCACCGCCTTGAAGAGATTATGAAACTTGTTTACCTTTAAAGACCCATTTTGTTTACTTGCAAAATGTTAGAGGACGATCGATTTTTGAGAGGAGAAGTTATGCTCCATTTTCAGATCACTTTCTAAGGAAGGGATCCAATTTGACCCTAACAAGGTTTCCATTATCAAAAGGGTCTCTATCCATCAAAAGAAAAGGGATATTAGATGTTTTCTTGGGCTAGATGGCTATTTGAGAATATTCATTAAGGAATTTAACAAGTTGGATTCACCTCTGTTTGGATTATTGGCTAAAGATTTAAACTTTTATTGGACAGAGAGATATCAAGAGGCATTTGAAGAACTAAAATAGAAGTTTACCACTACACCAATTCGTAGAGGCCCCAATTGGGAATTTCCTTTCCACATCCACACAGATGCATCAGACAAAGTTGTAGGAGCAAATTTGAGACAAGTGGAAGACAAATTACCCTATGCCATATATTTCATTAGTAAGAACCCCTCCAAGGATGAACTCAATTATACAATTACTAAAGACTAACTCTTAGCCATGGTGCACTCCTTGAATAAGTTTTGGCATTATATTGTTGGGTACCAAGTATTTGTCTATATTGATCATGCAACCATTAAATAATTAGTAAATAAACCAGATGTCAATGCTAGAACCATTAGATGGTTGTTATTATTGCAACAATTTGATCTAACCATTTTTGACAAGCCAAGGAAAGAAAATGTTGCAGATTGTTTGTGCAGACAAACATTGCCTACAGGAAACGAGGAGATGGTAGATGATCAACTTCTAGATGAACACCTTTTTTCTATCTCGGTGTTGTCTCCTTGGTTTGCTGATATAGAAAAATATTTTGTTTTTAGAACATTCCATCCTAATATATCCTCCAAGGAGAAGAGAAAATTTGTTAGAAAAGGTGCCCCTTTCACCTAGATTAGGGGAAATCTCTTCAAATTAGGGCTAGATCAACTCTTGAGAAGACGTGTGAGGGAGGAGGAGGTCTTTGACATCCTCTTAGCATGCCATGATGGACCTTATGGAGGACATTTTTCTACTAAGAGGACAACCTTCAAAGTTTTACAAGCTAGCTACTACTGGCTGTGGAGTACTAAAAAGGTATGTTTTTAATGATCATTTCAGTGGCTTTTCAGTAGGACTTATGAATCTTTTACATCATGAATGTGGAAAACAATAGAAAATTGTGATAAAATATGTGGAATTAGTATGCAAGACTTATCCGCTGATAGTTGTCATTCTCATGTGCAAGAAAGGGTAAAAACGAGGAGCTGATGTTCCAAAGAAGAAGATAAGAACATGGTAACTGTTGTCCCTTCGACGAAGGACCGAGTGCAGACGAGGCAAAGCAAGCTGAAGCAAACTGGTCCGAAAAAGGAGGAGAAGGCACCAGCTCGGCGGAGGAGAAAGAAGTGATTAGGGATTAACAGTTTTGCGAATCCCTCGGGATCTTCGATCCTGAGGGATCGCTGCTTTATTTATATTATCACTTAGACATCTCCGCCGTTACCCTTATATAAAGGGACGGCACTGTTAGTCTTGGAGGAGATGCTTTTATGTAACTTTTTGTTAAAGACTTAACTTTGATCATCGAGTCTCGTTGAACTTGGCTCATTGTACTTTCTGTTTTATGCATTAATATAAACTTGGTGATTATCTCATCTTCGCATCTGGATTAGCTTAAAGCGGTGTACCCTTGAGGCTAAGGGCCCGGCCCTGGAGGAAACTTGCTTCTGTATCACTACGATTTGATTTCTGCGTGGTTTGCTTATCGTCACTAGTTGGTAATCTGATATGCTTTATAAGTTACATCACATGCTTTGCTAAGATTCGTTCATTAATGTTCTTTCCATTGACTTTGCATTATATTATCAATACTCTCAGAGTGGATGAAATCTTATTAGACTTAACTGAACAGTGTTATCATTATGTTATGGAGCTTCTATGCTAAGTATGTGTGTTAAGGTAATTACCTGAAAGGTGTGTTCTTTATGATTCAGAATTCATGTTGTTCCATTCTGAAACACAGTTATAATTCCTGTTGATGATTGGTATTAAATCAGATTACTTCTTTAGAGTGTTACGTGCGTATGATTTTCACATGTTGTTCCATAATTGAGAGTTATTGCTGTTCCTTTAGTTGGTTGCGTGATTTGCTTGAGAGTGAAAGATTGGAGTCTTGATTACAACGAGAGAATTTGTGTTGATAGGATAAAGTTTGATTGTTACTCGCGAGGGTTAGCTATATTGATTTCTGTTCCATTTCAGAATTGTTGTTCCATTCTAAGCATTGCTGTTCCTTTCTAGATTTGCTGTTTAATTTCCTATTTGCCGTTCCATTTTTATCTGTCATTTCATTTACTCGCATTTGGTGTGAGAGACGATCTGTGGCTGTAGTGAGCCTCTGCATTTACTGCCTTGCTCCCAGACCCGTGATCCATGCTCTAGTTTCCTTTCCATCAGTTTCCAAAGGGATGGGCTATTGCTGTCAAACCCTTGACTGATAAAGTTGCTTAGCTTTAAGAGTGTGTGCTTTAGTCATTTAAAGGGACTTAGTCATAGGCGAGCATTAGTTTACTCTTGTGTTTTTGTAGGACGCTGTACTACTAGCATTACTCTGACAAATAGCCTCGGATTGCGTCACTCTTTGAAATAACCAAACGTTCCCGGATTGACATATTAATGTGAGGTAATTAGAGGTGAAAGAGACCCTTTTTATAGCTCTACATTTTGGCACCGTTGCCAGGGAAAGAGTGTAGCCATTTGTTTTTTTCAGAGTAGTGTACGAACCTGCTAGGAAAGAGTTGGATCTTAGAAACGGAAGGTAAGAACCTGCGTACGGAGCATGTAAAAGCCCTGCTCCACTGTCCGCTTTCCTAACAGATTTGTTTTTGCTTTGATTGAATAGAATTTAGCAGTTTATTTGAGTGCATGATTAAGCAGAAAAAACCAGAAAAGAATATCAAGCTTCCATCCAAACCTGAAAAAGATAAGGGGCCGGTGACCCTTGGCCGAACAACTTTCATAGACGAAATCTATAAGAAAATAGAATCTCATCCATCAGTAGGTTTCAGGAAAACCATTTCTAAGCAGCCTACTAGTTCCCTTCAGGCCACAGGATCACCATTTATAGCCTTTGCTGAGGTGCATAGTCAAACTGAAGAGCAGGACTTTCAGGAAATTGAAAATTCTACTCCAGAACTATTGCAAGAAGGGAATTTTAGTAACTTGTGTGAAGGAGAAGGAGAAATAGGGGAAACAGAAGAACCAAAATCTACCATTGGAACAAATCAGCCATTAAACAGCCCAGATAAGGGGAGCACTGCGAAAATCATTGTTGAGGGAATTCAATCTCCTCAGACATCAGGTATTCCTCTTATCCCAGATAAAGGAAGTTCCATTTCAGTAACTTGTGTGAAGGAGAAGGAGAAACAGGGGAAACAGAAGAACCAAAATCTCCCATTGGAACAAATTAGCCATTAAACAGCCCAGATAAGGGGAGCGCTGTGAAAATCATTGTTGAGAGAATTCAATCTCCTCAGACATCAGGTATTCCTCTTATCCCATATAAAGGAAGTGCCATTAAAACTATCCCTGCTAAAATCGTTCCCTCTCAACCTAGGAATACCCTCCTAGATATTCCAGAAGGTTATTGGCACATATTCGATCCTATGGCTCAGAATCAGCCAAATACTCAAACCTCTACATTAAAATATCCTATAGTGGATTCTGCAGCAAATGCACCCATAAAAGCTATCCCTCTTCAACATATCCCAACCTTTCACGGTCTTACATCAGAAGATCCGGATGCATTTTTATTCGAATTTGATGTGTTGTGTAGGGGATATGATTACACCACCGTTCCCCAAAAATTGAAATTATTCCCCTCAACATTAAAGGGGGCTGCTCTAAGATGGTTTATGGGACTAGGTGGTGGGGTCATCAACAATTGGGATCAGATGAAAGAATCCTTCTTAAAAAAATATCAGGATTATTGTAGATCTAGGGAATTGAAAGATGAAATATTTCAAATGACAGCCAAACCAAACGAAACATTAGAGGAATATGTGGAACGTTTTCAATATAATTTACAAAGATCTCCTTATGCATCACTACCTTTACCTGATAATGTGTTAAAAACTGCATTGATAAGGGGCATGAAGGAACAGTGGATCGAAACATTAAACATTATGGGAAAAGGGGATATTTATCAAGAGAATTTTGCTGACATTATTGATTTATGCATCAGGAGTTCGAGAGGCAGCACAAGAATAAAACCGGCAGAATATGATCGGTTTGCAAGAGACAATAAGATAGCAACAGAAGGAGTAACGCGTGTGGAGATTGGAAATTTATTAGAAAATTTTAAAACTGATATTCTAGGGACACTAACTACACAACTTGATATTATGCAGGCTAAACAGAAGCAGATGGAGGCAGAACAGAATTTGGCAATCTTCTGTCCCCGATGCAGAAAAAAACATAGCCACAAGGAGTGTCCACTGGATACAGTCCAAACATGTGCCATCTGTACAAACGATCATCTTACGGAAAGCTGCCCCTCACTTCCTGGATTAAAGGCAGTATATAAGGAAGTAGAGGAAGAACCAGAATCAGTGTACTTGATCAACCAGCGCCGCCAGTGGCAGCAAAGACAATCTGGTATGTTTTCAGACCCAACCTCTTCTTTTCAGCCTCCACAATATAACGCTCAACAATATAATATGTGGCAAAATCAGCCCCCACCCCCATTCTCAAATTGGTCACCACCACCGTTTCCTTCTTCAAACCCATGGCTGAATCATCCAAATCAATCTAGTTGGCCGAATTTCCCTTATAATTCACCATATTGGCAAAATAGCCCATATCCTCCGCAATGGACTCCCCCTACTTCACAAGGTTCATCCTGGCAGACAAACTGGCAAAGACCGATGCAACAGCCAGTAGGAACTATTCCGCTCCCTCAACCTACTCTGCCAGCTCTACAACAAAATCCCCAGTCTAATTTGAGACCACAACTCCCAGCCCAACCCAACCCCAATCCAAATAACAGACCAGTCCAATCTCTTCAAATCATTGAATCACCAGAAATAGGACCTGACCTGCAGGAGTGTAATGATCTTCAATTACGATCTGGACGTATCATCGAAAATGAGGGAGATAAAACAGTTCATAATGAAGATCAGTTGCAACGAGAGGATGTAAATAATCAGCAGTCTCATAATCAAGCAACCACATCCTCTCCCCCATTCCCAGAACGATTAGTCATACCTTGACCTTTACAATATCCTGACTTTGACATTCTGGGGGAATTACAAAATTTGTACATAAAAATCCCGTTCCTCCAAGCCATTCAAGACATTCCTATATATGCAAAAACTATTAAAGAATTGTGCATAAAGAAACCAAGGAGGAATATAACTAATCCAAGAGTCCAAGTAGTCGGTACTTTATCTGATCTCTTATCTGGGAAATAAACACCCATCAAATATGAAGACCCAGGAAATCCAATTGTAACTGTTCAAATTTACGGGCAGACCTTGTCTAATGCCTTAGTTGATCTAAGAGCTGCAATCAATATTTTAACAACCACCACCTGTCAAAAACTCGGCATTACATCTGTAGAACCTACCTCTACTTTGTTAGAATTGGCCGATTGATCTGTGATTAGACCAGAAGGTACTCTACACGATGTCATGGTCTCTGTAGACTCCTGGGAATATCTGACTGATTTCCTGATAATTAATCCAAAAACCCGACTTGATGGACATCCGCTAATCCTAGGAAGGCCTTGGCTTGCCACCGTCGATGCTTACATTGGTTGCCGGCAATGAAATATGACCATAACTAAAGGACCTGATATTAAGAATTTGGTTCTATACCCTCCAGCGCAGCCAAGTCTTACAATAATTAAAACTAACAAGTATCCTGTATCATACCTTACTGATAACATTAGATCTCCATTGACTTTTAAAGAGGCACTTGATTTTAAAGATCAAACATAAGATGATGCCATTAATAATTTCATCAGTCAAACCGAAGCTGAATCCTGCACACAATGTCACATGATAGAAGCAGCATTTGATAATGAGTTAGAAGAAGATCCTCTGAAAGACACACATGATCAAACAATACCTGTTACTTCTATTGCAAATAGTAAAATTGTGGAAATTGAACCGGGAAAAACTTTAAATATCAATGCCAAACTCACATCTGAACAAGAAACTAAGCTCATCCATGTATTAAGAAAATATCAACAGGCATTTGCATGGGATTACCCTAATATGAAAGGAATCGACCCACATTTGTGTACACACCATATTTATATAGAAAAAGATGCTAGACCTGTCCGTTAACCGCAGAGAAGACTCAACCCTCATTTCAAAGATGTGGTTAAAGCAAAACTTCAGAAACTGTTAGATGTTAATTTTATTTATCCTATTTCTGACAGTAAATGGGTCTCTCCACTTGTGGTCGTACCAAAAAAGAATGGGAAATGGAGAATTTGTGTGGATTACAGGGAACTCAATAAAGCAACACAAAAAGACCATTTTCCACTCCCATTCATAGACCAAGTGCTGGATACTTTGGCAGGGAAAAAATTCTTTTCCTTCCTAGATGGCTTCAGTGGATACAATCAGATTCAGATTGCCCCTGAAGACCAGGACAAAACAACTTTCACTTTTCCTTGGGGGACATTTGCCTACCGAGTTCTACCATTTGGCCTATGTAATGCTCCCGCCACATTCCAAAGGGCTATCCTTAGAATTTTTGCAGATTTAATAAATGATGGACTTGAAGTGTATATGGATGACTTTACACCCTATGGAGATGATTTTGATCCAGCACTAAATACCCTAGAAAAAGTCCTACAACGCTGTATAGCTACCAGGCTTTGCTTAAGTCACGAAAAATGTTACATGATGATGACTGAAGGACTTATTCTAGGACACTATATTTTAGCAGCCGGCATTCAGGTAGACCCGGCCAAAATCCAAATACTTTTTCTTATTCCCACTCCTACCACTCAAAGAGAGGTACGCAGCTTTCTTGGATTTTCTGGATATTATAGACGTTTTATAGAACATTATTCACACATTGTTGCACCTTTATATGCACTAACTGGTAATGTTGATTTTCTTTGGACAGACAAATGTGAATGTGCTTTCAAAGATTTAAAGAAGCTTGTATCCATAGCCCCAGTCCTGCGAGGACTAAACTAGGATCTGCCATTTCAAATATTAGCTGATGCCTCAGATACAGCCATTGGCACAGTCCTTGGGCAGGAAGAAGATAAAAAACCATATGCTATCTATTACATCAGCAAAAATTTATCCCCTGCTGAATTAAATTACACTGTTACTAAAAAGGAATTCCTAGCTGTAATACATGCTGTCAATAAATTTAGACATTATATTACAGGCTATCCTGTTATTTTGTATACGGATCATTCCGCCATAAAATACTTAGCAAATAAGCTTGTCACAAATGCCAGAATAACTAGATGGTTGATTTTATTGCAGGAATTCGATATCACAATCAAGGACCGGCTAGCAAAGAGAACCCTGTAGCTGATTTTCTCTCGAGAATGCCAAAGCCAGTTGATGCAGCAGCAGTTGAAGATCAATTTTCGGACGAACATCTGTTTGTTGTTGCCGTTCGAACACCCTGGTATGCCGATGTTGCCAATTACCTTGCAGTGGGTAAACTACCAAAACACTTAACCCCTAATGAGCGAAAACAGATTGTTCAGAAGAGTACTCGATTCTCCTAGATTGGGGGCTATTTGTTTCATACAGGGGCAGACATGCATATCAGAAGATGTGTTCGAGAAGATGAAATCTTTGACATCCTAAAAGCCTGTCACGATGGACCATGTGGGGGACACTTCGCTGAGTGTAGAACGGGACACAAAGTATTACAGATAGGATATTACTGGCCCACAATTTTCAGAGATGCAAAGAAATTTGTCCAAGCCTGTGACAACTGCCAGCGAGCAGGACGTCCTGGTCAAGCTGATGAGATGCCTCTCAAACCTCAGTTAATCATCGAACCATTTGAGCGATGGGCTCTTGATTTCGTTGGACCCATCAACCCCTCATCAAATCAGAGAACATATATCCTGGTGGCAACAGAATATGTCACCAAGTTGGTTGAAGCAGAAGCATTGCCAAGAGCCACAGAGGACTTTGTTATACAGTTCCTCTTCCATCTATTTGTACGTTATGGCCTTCCAAGGGAAATAATCACAGACGGAGGACCACAATTTGCTGGCAATAGATTGGCAGCAACACTTAATAATTATCATGTCCAGCACAAAATTACTACTCCATATCACCCACAGGCGAACGGACAAGTAGAAAGCAGCAATAAGATAATAGAATCGATCCTAACAAAAACCATTGCCTCACATAGGCGTGATTGGGTTGCCCGACTACCTGAAGCACTTTGGGCCTATAGAAAAACATGGAGAAGCACCACTGGTTACTCACCTTATCAATTAGTGTTTGGAAAACAACCCATTTTCCCTATAGCGTTTGAAATCCAAACATTACGAACAACACAGGAAGTTGGCCTAGATATAACTGAGGTACATATTAATCGACTACAACAGATCAATGAATTGGACGAAATCAGGCTCTCCACACTACAAAATACAGCATTGATTCAACAGCAGCGAGCTAAATGGCATGATGCCCTCATCAAAAACAAAGTCTTCCATGAGGGAGACTGGGCCCTATTATATGACTCTCGGTTTCAGGATTTCCCTGGGAAACTCCAGACTCGTCGGTTAGGACCATACGGAATCCAGAAGGTACATGACAATAGGAACATCACTTTAACCACCATTGACGGTTCTGGATATACCTTCAAAGTGAATGGCCACCGGGTTCGTCTCTATCGTAAACCACTCACTCGGGAATCCTTCTGCCAACAGCTACGCAGAGACGCTGATATGGAGATATTAGGAGAGGAAGAGAAATCTTCCTCACCTGTAATTCATTAAGGAATTCATTTCTTTTCACAATTTGTACATAATCTCTTTTTCAAACTTGTTGCGCATACATAGATTTCAATTTTTCTGTTGTTCCTGAAACGAATGGCATTTGCATGTTTCTGTTGTTCCTTTCAAAAGGAACAACACTTTTTTATTTTCTGTTGTTCCTTTTCAAAAGGAACAGCACTTTTTGATTTTCTGCTGTTCCTTTTCAAAAGGAACAACACTTTTTGATTTTCTGTTGTTCCTTTTCAAAATGAACAACACTTTTTGATTTTCTGTTGTTCCTTTTCAAAAGGAACAACACTTTTTGATTTTCTGCTGTTCCTTTTAAAAAGGAACAACACTTTTTGATTTTCTGCTATTCCTTTTCAAAAGGAACATCACTTTTTGATTTTCTACTGTTCCTTTTCAAAAGGAACAACACTTTTGATTTTCTACTGTTCCTTTTCAAAAGGAACAGCATTTTGATTTTTGCTGTTCCTTTTTCAAAGGAGTGGCGTTCGCTTGTCTTGCTGTTCCTTTTTCTAAAAGGAACAACATTTTGATTTTTGTTGTTCCTTTTTCAAAAGGAACGACATTGCTATGTTCTGTTGTTCTTTTTTCAAAAGGAACGACATTTGCACTTTTCAAACTTATGCTCCTTTATGGATCTAGTATACTTCTTCTCTCTTTGTGAAACAGCTAACCTCTTGCTGGTCCAAGTAAGGATGCTTCTTGCCCCTATTCTTTCAAAGTCTTTTAGAGACAAGCAATGCACTTATGCAATGAATCCAAAGTCACAACACACTGAAATCAGGCAATTATAAATCGCTATCTTTATAAGGCTATGTATTGGTAGAGGACAGAAGGAAGGATGTACTTATCTTTTGCTGTCATTGTCTTACTAATCTTGACCTGATTGGTTATCTTTTATCATGCCATTCTTTTCTTTGATTTTTGTTCAGGAATAAGAGCAAAGGGTTTATATCCTCCTATTGAGATGATAAGACTTCTTCCACCATTCCTACTCTTAAGGAGTGTTGAACCACCCTTTGTGGATATATAAGGAAAAGTGCTTTATCAAAAAAAAAGAGAAAAAAAAAGAAAATGAATTATAAATTGTCAAATGCATGATAGGGGGTCTCATCAAGAGCCAGCCTACCATGATCATGAGGATGGAAGCGAAGTGGCATTCCCACTATGGCCACCACACCAGGGATATGGTCCAAAAGGTATAGCAAAAGAAGAAACCTTGGAACAGGAGGTCTCATCACGAGCCGGCCTGCCCACTTTTCGCCCCCTCCTCGTGAATGGCATTATGGCTACCTGGTTACCAAGCCAGCATAATGGCCTACACTTTGACATCACATTCCTTAATATGCACATAAAGGATCATGGTTCCGGGGGTGAAATATACAACTCTACCAAGGTTATGGACACCTGTCGGCAGCAGAGCACTGTTAATGGTATCGAAGTCACATTAATTACACCAATAGGTAGGATACTAATACTCTTTTGTTTCTTATATCCAAGGCACTAATCATACATTATCTCCTGACTTATATACCACATGGACATTTATTACACCAATCATGGCAAAGGCGCTGACAATGACCACTTGAGATTTGGCAAGTACGACAGACATCCTATCCCCCGGCCTCGCATCATTTCACAGTAGCCTCTTACGTAATATGCGATCTAACTTTACGCCTCGATTTCGGCAAACCGTTGTTTTTCTAAACATGGCATATTTTCATACGTTGTTCCTTTATGACTTGGTTATAGAGCGGGGTGCCGCTCCTTTCTTTGACGGCTAGGGCAGCCTATCGCATTGCAGGGGGGGAGGTTCACCTCATGATTCCCCGGGTTATGTGTCAACCTACTATTCGGGAAAGATAACATACTAGGAAATGGCACGGTTTAACGGCATGAAATTTCTATTTTTCTATACAAGTTGCTGTTCATAACTCATTTCTGTTGCATACACTGTGTTTTTTTCCAAATCCGACGATTACTACCCTCTCTGTGTTTCAAACAACACAAGCAGCTGTTGTTCCATCGAGAATCCATAGTGAAACCATGGGAGGCAGGGCAGTTCGAAGGGAACCATAGGAATTGACAGTCTCCGCTGCTTCTCGGGAGATCCTGGAAAGAGCGGGGTGGCTGACTTATCTCAGTCGCCTGAAGGAGTCCAATGAAACAGTGGCGATGGAATTTCTGCAGAACTTGCAGGAGGACCACTCCATGGTGCGGGGGAAGTGGATAGCAGTCACCGATGATATAATTGCCGAAGTCTCGGGACTACCAGCCACCGGACCTGTATGGACGTTGAAGAAGGAAAGACTCCAGAAGATCATGGAAATTTTCCAGGACGAAGGCCAGAGCTTAAAAATCAAAGGGAAGGGAGTCCTGCCAGCAACGCTAGGAGAACCCTGGGCAGAATTAGCGAGAACAGTGCAAAGCTACATCACCTGCGAGGGGAGAAAAGACGTGGTAAGGCCACAACACCTTAAACTCTTAGCTGTTTTAAAGCAGAAATGCTCTGTAAACCTTCCTGCACTTTTGAATTCTTCACTCCATGACGCCGTACGAAGCCTGAAAAAGGCACAGCATGTAGAGTCAGTTGTCAACCACCATGGATTAATCCGACTAATAGTTAGTCATAGCCTCACTCAGCAGCAAAGCAGCTGGAAAGAATTAATTGCAATAATTGAGGGGAGAGCGAAAACACCTTCCCCAAAACGTAAACATACTCTAAGCACACCAGAATGTCTGGAGAAATGCAGAGAATTAAAAAAACAAAAACCTGTTGCAAGCACATCCGAACGACCAGAAACCCGCCAGGAATCAGCAAAGCGTAAGCATGAAACTGATACACCGGAATAGCCAGAGAAACGCAGAAAATTAGTCCGGTTAGCCCGGATAAGAGGAAGGCTGGAAAAACTCCAGGAAAGCACTAGCCAGCTAGTGGTAATTGAGGATGAACAACCCTCACGACCAGAAATAGAAGAAGAACAAGTTGAAGGAGAAAAGGAAGGAGAGGCCGAGGAGGCTAAGCGATCCGAAGAGGAAAACAATGAAGGAGCTGAGCATTCAGAAACAGAAGTCGAGCCTCCTGAGACAGAAGCCGAACCCCCTGAGATAGAAGTTGAACATCCTGAGATAGAAGCCGAGAACCCTGAAATGGAAATTGAGCATCCTGAGGCAGAAAACGGACAATCCAGGTAGGAGGAGGAAATAGGACAGCAGGTAGGTAGCCCACCACAGGACCCAGTGGGAGAAGAGGAATTGGCCGCAATCTTGGCCAATATGGGTGAGTATGGCCAACCTTCCACTCCACCATACCTCTGCAACAAACCCCAGGAAGAAGATGCACCTGAAAAACCACATGCAGAAGAGGTAGAGGAAGGAAATCTGCCTGTTCATGATGAAAAAGAAATAGGAGATACTAAGAGGGAACAATCTGTTCCCACGGCACCAGAAGAAATTCTAGAGGAAGTGAGAATAGAAAGTAAAGCCACGAAATCAGTTAGGGTTCTTACCCTGGAACAGCCAGCACAAAACAGTGAAGAAGTACCCCAGGAGAAAGATCAAGGGACTAGTCACGGCCTAGAACACAGCAAAAAACCTGCTGTTCCTTCTAATAAAACATTGGAGATTAGAGAATTACAAAAGGAACAGCGGAGGTTATTGAGCATAATAGCCTAGCTCCACCAGCAGATCAGGATTCTGAAAGCGAGGCAGAGGACAAGGAAGACCGCCAGTAAGAAAAAGATGACCACTACAGTAAGGAACCGCAGGATAAAACGGCGGAGGACTAAAAATCGCTCTGTTGATCAAAACCCTGCCCAAAATCCAACTGTTGTTCCAATTGGAGCTGAAGACCTAGCTGTTGTTCCAAATGAAGCCGAAGGCCCAACTGATGTTCCAAATGAAGTTGAAGGTCTAGCTTCTGTTCCAAATGAAGCTGAGGGACAGACTGCTGTTCCATTTGAAAAGGAACAGCTGCCGGCCAGTATTCGTGTTAAAAAAGGAAAGGACAACAAGGAGATTCAAATAGAGGCACCACCCTCAGGGGTGATAAGGGTTTTGAACTCAAAGCAACGCAATAAGAAAGTTCAGGTAAAACTCACGACCTCCACTAATGCATGGAAAAGAGATCCAAAGACAAGGACCTTGCACAAAGGATTGGAAGAGGCTCAACAAGAAATGGAGAGGCTTAGAGAGCAGACAGTCCCTCGTAGAAGTATGAAGAACTCCAACAGCAACTACGGAATGTCAATCAATCTGAAAGCCAGGCCTTTGAAGGGTGGCAAACGGAACAGGAGAAAGTTGCAAAGGTAACCTGTAGGTTAGATACTGTTATGAAACAGATGGATACCTTGTGTTCTTTATACAATGACGTTTTAGCATGTAGGGACCCTGCCAAAAACTATGCTTTGTTTTTATTGGAACGATACTTACAATTAAAGATAAAGGCTGTTAAAGCAGGTGCCCCGATACAAATTAATACTGTCAATGACTTTATAGATTGTTGTAAACATTATGGAGTGAAGGTCTAGAGATTGCTATGTGAATTCTATTTGCATAACCTCGTGTTAGATCAAGAGACTGAGTTGAACCCTGGCCCTTTTGTTGGGGACATTCAATTGCAAGCATTCGTTTCATTCGGGGTCAATCAGATTAAATGGCTCAAAGCCTATAACACTTTTCAGAGACAGGAAAATGGCCTAGACTTGTGGGTAAGGGCTGAGCCTAGGGACCCAATACGACTATGGAAAGCACATAGAAACCTTATGAGAACTCCAGGTGTCATTGAAACATTAGGACCCATGCATGAGGCACTCATTCGACAAAGTTTAGAATATTTTCTTTCTATCAAAGACATCGCCATTGATGCAACCAAATTTCGGTACCGAACCTCTAATCCAAACATCCAGCTCAGGGAGCCATTTAAGTATGAGAATTTTCAATTAGCTGCCAATCGTTTGAACCTCTATGGTGAAAGCATTTTGAGGGTAGGGCCATCTTGGTTAGGATATGGATTCTGCAGTCCAATTATCTGGCACCCTACACCCGGATATCAAGCCCTATATGAGATGCCTGAGGGTCAAACAGGCCAGTTCTTTGACTACCTAGTCACTCACCATGGCTATAGGCCTCCGCATGAGATTCCTTCTCCAGCCTACTCTCTCACTGCTTTGCATGTCAACTACAATGTTTTCATGAGGGCATGAAACAGGGTAAGCAGGGGGGTGTGTGGAGTACTAAAAAGGTATGTTTTTAATGATCATTTCAGTGGCTTTTCAGTAGGACTTATGAATCTTTTACATCATGAATGTGGAAAACAATAGAAAATTGTGATAAAATATGTGGAATTAGTATGCAAGACTTATCCGCTGATAGTTTTCATTCTCCTGTGCAGGAAAGGGTAAAAACGAGGAGCTACTGTTCCAAAGAAGAAGATAAGAACAGGGTAATTGTTGTCCCTTCGATGAAGGACCGAGTGCAGACGAGGCAAAGCAAGCTGAAGCGAACCGGTCCAGAAAAGGAGGAGAAGGCACCAGCTCAGCGGAGGAGAAAGAAGTGATTAGGGATTAACAGTTTTGCAAATCCCTCAGGATCTTCGATCCTGAGGGATCGCTGCTTTATTTATCTTATCACTTAGACATCTCCGCCGTTACCCTTATATAAAGGGACGACACTGTTAGTCTTGGAGGAGATGCTTTTATGTAACTTTTTGTTAAAGACTTAACTTTGATCATCGAGTCTCGTTGAACTTGGCTCATTGTACTTTCTGTTTTATGCATTAATATAAACTTGGTGATTATCTCATCTTCGCGTCTGGATTAGCTTAAAGCGGTGTACCCTTGAGGCTAAGGGCCCGGCCCCGGAGGACACTTGCTTCTGTATCACTACGATTTGATTTCTGTGTGGTTTGCTTATCGTCACTAGTTGGTAATCTGATATGCTTTATAAGTTACATCACATGCTCTGCTAAGATTCGTTCATTAATGTTCTTTCCATTGACTCTGCATTATATTATCAATACTCTCAGAGTGGATGAAATCTTATTAGACTTAACTGAACAGTGTTATCATTATGTTATGGAGCTTCTATGCTAAGTATGTGTGTTAAGATAATTACCTGAAAGGTGTGTTCTTTATGATTCAGAATTCATGCTGTTCCATTCTGAAACACAATTATAATTCCTATTGATGATTGGTATTAAATCAGATTACTTCTTTAGAGTGTTACGTGCGTATGATTTTCACATGCTGTTCCATAATTGAGAGTTATTGTTGTTCCTTTAGTTGGTTGCGTGATTTGCTTGAGAGTGAAAGATTGGAGTTTTGATTACAACGAGAGCATTTGTGTTGATAGGATAAAGTTTGATTGTTACTCGCGAGGGTTAGCTATAGTGATGGCTGTTCCATTTCAAAATTGTTGTTCCATTTTAAGCATTGTTGTTCCTTTCTAGATTTGTTGTTTAATTTCCTATTTGCCGTTCCATTTTTATCTGCCATTTCATTTACTTGCATTTGGTGTGAGAGACGATCTATGGCTGTAGTGAGCCTCTGCATTTACTGCCTTGCTCCCAGACCCGTGATCCATACTCTAGTTTCCTTTCCATCAGTTTCCAAAGGGATGGGCTATTTTTGTCGAACCCTTGACTAATAAAGATTCTTAGCTTTAAGAGTGTGTGCTTTAGTCATTTAAAGGGACTTAGTCATAGACGAGCATTAGTTTACTCTTGTGTTTTTGTAGGATGCTGTACTACTAGCATTACTCTGACAAATAGCCTCGGATTGAGTCACTCTTTGAAATAACCAAACGTTCCTGGATTGACATATTAATGTGAGGTAATTAGAGGTGAAAGAGACCCTTTTTATAGCTCTACACTGGCCTAATCGAAACCAATATGTCAAAAGGTATACTACTAGATGTGATGAGTGACAAATGATGTGTAAGACTACACCCAAGGATGAAATGGCCTTGCAACCTCACGTGACTCTGGAGAAATGTAATAAATGGTGCATGGATTTCACTGGGTCAATTGATCGCCCATCTAGACAAAAGAGATATATCATTGTGTCCATTGATTACTTAACCAAGTGGAATGAAGTAGAATCAGTAAAGGAAACAATTGAGTAGAAAGTGGAATAATTTTTAAGAGAAAACATCTTCTACAAGTTTGCATTTCTGAGGGAGTTGATCATTGATCAAGGAGCTCAATCTAATTGAAATATGATTGTGGGAATCATGGAACAAAATCATATAAAACAAATAAAATCCACTACCTATCACCCCCAAGAAAATGGGCAGGTGGAGGTCACAAACAAAGCCTTGGAGAAGATTTTGACTAAAGTTGTTAACAACAATATAAGAGATTGGGAAACTCGACTTGTAGAAGCCACTTGGGCCTATAATACCACTTGGAAAACCACCACTATATTCACCCCCTTTGAGATGGTTTATGGAAATAAGGCCCTACTATCCATTGAGCTTGAATACAACACCTTGAGAATGGCAACATAATTGGATTTAGACATCACTGCAACTTAGCAAGAAAGACTGGTCCAACTCAATGATTTGGATGATTTCAGGTTGCAGGATCTCATGCACACTGAAGTGGTCCAATTGCAGAGGAAGATTTGGCATGATAAAAACATTAGGGAAAGGGCCTTCCAAGAGGGTGATTGGGCCCTACTATATTATTCTAGGTTCAAGGATTTCAAAGGAAAATTGATGACAAGGTGGTTGGGCCCTTATTAGTAGAAAAATGTTATGAGAATGGATCTGTCCAAATAAGAACAATTGATGGTGAAGGGATTCCATTGGTTGTTAATTTTTACCTATTAAAGTTGTACAAAAAGCCTTTGACAAAGGAGGATTTTACCAACTTAATAATCAAGGAGTTGAATGTAATTGGGAGTTTCACAACTCTCAATTCATGTAGCCTTTGATCAACGAAAGAAGAAAAAGGGAAAAAGGAAAAAAAAAGAGAAAAAAAGGGAAAAATAAAAGAGCCTAGGTGAAAACCTCCATGAGGCACCAGAGGCCAACTCTAGAGCTGAAAACCTCTATAAGGCAGCCCAAGAGAAAAAAAAAAGAGAAAAAAACGAAAGGAATCCCCAGGTGAAAACCTCCTTTGAGGCACTTGGGGCAGGAATGTAGGTTAAAAACCCGTTTTGAGGAAGCTTGCATGTCTCAAGAAAAGAAGAGAAAAAACAAGAAAAAATGAAAAAAAATGAAAAAAAGAAGAAAAATGAAAAAAGAAAAAACAATGGAGAAGCAATGGAACACTTACATTAGTTTTGACAACATGTTTTTTTGTAGGATTCCAGTCACTGTCAAAAGGACAACAATCAAAGGAAGCAACTTGCACACTCCACTTCTCCACCTCCCAAGCTAGTTATCTACATGTCCTTCATCATTCCACCCCTCTCCCCATCTCCTCCATCATCAAGAAACCTATATCATTCAATTATACCTCAATCCTAAAGTGCTATAGGATTGTCCTGAACTACTATAGGATTGACCAAAATTGCTTTAGGATTGTGATAAAGATATAGAGAGGTTTCATATTTTATGTTTTCCTTAGGGGAATGAAAAAATAAGTCCACCACACCACCATCATCCATCCTCCACACCATTTAGCCACTTCTCCATCCAAAAAATCATCTTTGTCCATGAAAAAAACCCATTTTCACCCCTTCTTCCATAGTTTTCACCACCACCAAAATTTCTAGTCCCTATCCATGAGCTCAACATCAATATTGGAGCTTTTGAATGCATTGCATCAAGGTTATTGTGATTTTGGAGGGGGCTGTGTGACTGCTACAAGAAAGAATCCAATCCTATAGCAACCTGCAAAATCCCTATAGAACCAAAGTTGGAAACACTTGACAACACCAAAATTAAGACTTATCCATCCTGAAGCATTGAAGAACCATGTTTGTGATCTTGGGAAGCCACACAACTCTTGAGGAGCTATTACAGGGTCACTGTTCATCTCCAACAATAACAGATCGATCCACTATTTGAAGAACCTACTTCAATAGACTTCATTAAGTCAGACACCTATAAAAAAAATATAAACAACAATATTCTTTTTTAGAGAAGTAGGGCCAGAGTATGAAGCAAATAGCATGGGAAATGGCACACACAAATACCAACATATCAACCACTATCTTAAAGTAGCATGCACATCGAAGTAGCCAGAGACCTTCAGGTAGGCACAAATATGACACTCCTCACCTCTTCATTTAAGTGCATGGTAGTTTGAAAATGTTTTAGATGTATGAGGAACAATATTTTTTATAGTCTGGAGGTGGCCATCAATCTTGGCCACCCTTGAACAGTTAAAGTGCAATTAACTCCCTCACCCATACAACGTGGAAAATGATAAAAAATGAGAGTGATAATTATGAGTGGGGAAAACGAGTTTATAAGGGGAATATGTAGGTGGTAGGTGGAGACCAACTCACACAGCACGCGAAGCCCACTACCACAAGAGGAATAAAAGGACAAGCCAAAATCTCATTTGTACCAAGAAGTTCATTCCTAAAATGGTAAGAGGGGCCCACTGAGATGCCGAGGGTCAAATTAGCAATAATTAGGGGTCCCTTAGGCTACTATAGAGAAGTTAAAAAGTTGAAAAAAAGTGTTACAGAATAAAAAACAATTTCTATTGGATTGATGTCTGTTGCTTTATATGATTGTAGTCAGTTGCTATAGGATTGCTGACAACTTCTATAGGATCAGTTGAAAGGTGGAAAAGTGTTTGAATTGGTGTGAATTTTCCTCCAAACCCCCACAACCATGAAGGAGTGTCCTAGGGACAAGTGAGTAGCAAATTTTCCTCACCTCCCATGCACAAAAAGTTAGATAAATTGGTCAACTTTTTCCTGTAGAAACATCCTGTAGCAAACCCTTAAGTATTGAATCTCTTTTATTTTTAAGAATTTTTTCCATGTGAGGGAAGCAAGGTAGTAGAAAAATTTAATTTCTTTGAATTTTTCATGTAATTTTCCTTCCTCTAGTTAAGATAATAACACCACCCATCTCACCTACGTCTTGAAACCCTAGGTTACTCAGAAATCGACAATTGTTAGAAAGTTCTTTGCAAATAATTTGAGGAAGAAACAATAGAGAACATGGGAGGGCATTTCAATAGAAGGTAGCCCATAGAATATAAAATAATCCACTAACATCCTCCCATCAGAGACACCTTCATAAGACACTAGTGGATGGGGGTCTTTAAGAAGCTAAATGGATACGATGATGAAATAACTCATGAACTTTCCATGGCCCTTCACTCTTAGGGGGAAGATAGTGTTGCCATTGTTGTAAGAGGACTTGTAATCCATTTGAGTGCGAAACTCATTAGAAAAGTGACCACAATACTTCTAGGAGTTAGGTGAGGCAAGGAGGATAGGAAAAAATCCATTATAACTAAGAAGAATTTCTTCCTCCCTGAAGAAAAACCAGTTGAAGATAAGAATGGATTTAGATGGGAGTGCCCTCCTTACCCATGGGATGAAGTGGCTTATCACATCCTAAAATACATATTCTGTGAAGGAAGGTTAAGTGTTATGTATTCCTATCAGTTTAAGCTACTATATGAATTGAGGTTCTAGTAAGAACTACCCATCCAAAGCAGGCTCAATATTCCCCACTTTCTCCTTAAATCTATGATAGAAATGAGTTAGAGGGTGAGAGAAGGAAAGCACCAATACATTGATCAGCATGGGATCATAAGGCTCATTGTTCTAAATGCCTTGGGACACCTCAAAAACCCTGTGCTATGGACAAATTTTGTGGACATGGAAAAGGAATCCTTCATTGAGACTCAAGCCCAACATCTGCTAGAACATGAAAATACCACCAAATATAGTGTTGCTAAAGAAGAAGTTGAAAAGGAAGAAGAAGTTGAAGAAAAGGAAGAAGAGGTTGAAGAGAAGAAAGAAGATGAAGAAGAAGTTGGATAAGAGAAGGGGGAAGAGGAAAGGAAACCAGAGGCAAAAAATGAGACTCTTAGGGGACCCTCTAGACCTTAAAAGAAGAGAAAAAAAGAACAACAAGTAAGCCACTCATAAGGGCACACTAAATAAGAAGTGGATGCTACCCTGACATCCCTTAGCACAGCCATCAATACCAAAAGGATGCAACCCAAGCACAACCCCTTATCTTTCAAAAGATGGAGGAGCACTAGGATCGAACAAGGGAAGCCTCAACCTCCTTCGATAGACCCCATCATAATTGAGGAATCTCTCAACCATCGAGAAGGATAGTTGGGATAAGGTAAAGGGAAAATTGAAGAAGTAACCTCCCTCAAGGCCAAAGGAAATCAACCGAAAACATCCCAAAAAAGGAAAAACACTAGGGAAGCTAGAGATAAGAAAATACAAGCATAAACTACACAACTATAGGAAGAAACAAGACTGCTACAAGAAAGGAAAAAATTGCTACAAGATAAAGAGACACTGTTATATGAAAGAAAAACAGAATCTATGGAGGGGGGAGAAGGACCACAATAACCCCAAGAGCTTGATCCACAACCTAATATTGGGTCCTACTACAAGCTTTATGAAGAGGGATGAATCATACCTGAAAAATTTGTAATCCCCATCTTATTTGAGTTAGAAAAGGAGAAAAGTCAACCCTATCGATGGATGCAGATTGCTAAGTCAAAGAAAGTTGAGGATGTAGGCCTCATGGAAGAAAAAATAAATAATATGGTGAATAAATGGTTGACGTAAGATTAAAATAGTCAATCATGAGCGAGAAGTTACAATTAGAAAATCATAGGTTAAGAGAGTAGCTACAGGAGAAGGAAGCACAACTTTCCAACATGGAAAACTTGGCCATGGAGGCCATCAAGTGTAGATAACCATCCAAGTCATATGAAATCTTCCTCAAATAACAATGGCTGCAATTTCAAATCAAAACCTTGGCACAATATGGCTCTCTCCCATTTTATTACTATAGGAAGTTCATTTGTTTTTTCTAATAGGTCAACACTGGAGATAGGGCCAAATTAGCTGAATTCTACATGCACAATATGATACTCACAAATATGAACTTCTGGGACCTTAATTCAAGGTTGAGAGATGCACAACTAATGGCCTAGCATCTTGGCTTGTCCATAAAGAAGCAAGGGTTGAGGAAGTGAAGAGTGTTATGGAAAAATAAGCAAATGAGCTTCTATATATGAGACTCATAGACTCATGAGGATGTCATAAGCAATCATAGACTCATCTTTGCAGACCCTAAATTAGCCCCTCACTACCTAGAAAAACAAGAGAAACCCATCCTCCATTTTGAAGGCATTTTTAGGCTGTTAGTGACTAAAAGTTTGCAGGCCTACCAAAGGATAAAGAGACACTACTATAGGAAAGAAAAAGAGAATCTATGGAGGGGGGAGAAGGACCACAATAACTCCAAGAGCTTGATCCACAACTTAATATTGGGTCCTACTACAAGTTTTATGAAGAGGGATGAATCATACCTGAAAAATTTGCAATCCCCATCTTATTTGAGCTAGAAAAGGAGAAAAAACAACCTTATCGATGGATGCAGATTGCTAAGTCAAAAAAAGTTGAGGATGTAGGCCTCATGGAGGAAAAAATGAATAAGATGGGTGAATAAATGGTTGACGTAAGATTAAAATAGTCAATCATGAGGGAGAAATTATAATTAGAAAATCATAGGTTAAGAGAGTAGCTACAAGAGAAGGAAGCACAACTTTCCACCATGGAAAACTTGAACATGGAGGCCATCAAGTGCAGATAACCATACAATTCATATGAAATCTTCCTCAAATAACAATGGCTACAATTTCAAATCAAAACCTTGGCACAATATGGCTCTCTCCCATTTTATTACTATAGGAAGTTTATTTGTTTTTGCTAACAGGTCAACATTGGAGATAGGGCCAAATTAGCTGAATTCTACATGCACAATATGATCCTCACAAATATGAACTTCTAGGACCCTAATTCAAGGTTGAGAGATGCACAACTAATGGCCCTAGCATCTTGGCTTGTCCATAAGGAAGCAAGGGCTGAGGAAGTGAAGAGTGTTATGGAAAAATAAGCAAATGAGCTTCTATATATGAGACTGATAGACTCATGAGGATGTCATAAGAAATCATAGACTCATCTCTGCAGACCCTAAATTAGCCCCTTTCTACCTAGAAAAACAAGAGCAACCCATCCTCCATTTTGAAGGCATTTTTAGGCTGTTAGGGACTGAAAATTTGCAGGCCTACCAAAGGATAAAGAGACACTGCTATAGGAAAGAAAAACAGAATCTATGGAGGGGGGAGAAGGACCACAATAACTCCAAGAGCTTGATCCACAACCTAATATTGGGTCCTACTACAAGTTTTATGAAGAGGGATGAATCATACCTGAAAAATTTGCAATCCCCATCTTATTTGAGCTAGAAAAGGAGAAAAGCCAACCCTATCGGTGGATGTAGATTGCTAAGTCAAATAAAGTTGAGGATGTAGACATCATGGAAGAAAAAATGAATAATATGGGTGAATAAATGGTTGACGTAAGATTACAATAGTCAATCATGAGGGAGAAGTTACAATTAGAAAATCATAGGTTAAGAGAGCAGCTATAGGAGAAGGAAGCACAACTTTCCACCATGGAAAGCTTGGCCATGGAGGCCATCCAGTGTAGAAAACCATCCAAGTCATATGAAATCTTCCTCAAATAACAATGGCTGCAATTTAAAATCAAAACCTTGGCACAATATGACTCTCTCCCATTTTATTACTATAGGAAGTTTATTTGTTTTTGCTAACAGATCAACATTGGAGATAGGGCCAAATTAGCTGAATTCTACGTGCACAATATGATCCTCACAAATATGAACTTCTGGGACCCTAATTCAAGGTTGAGAGATGCACAACTAATGGCCCTAGCATCTTGGCATGTCCATAAGGAAGCAAGGGTTGAGGAAGTGAATAGGGTTAAGGAAAAATAAGCAAATGAGCTTCTATATATGAGACTCATAGACTCATGAGGATGTCATAAGCAATCATAGACTCATCTTTGTGGACCCTAAATTAGCCCCTTGCTACCTAAAAAAACAAGAGAAACCCATCATCCATTTTGAAGGAATTTTTAGGTTGTTAGGGACTGAACGTTTGCAGGCCTACCAAAGGATAAAAAGACATTGCTATAGGAAAGAAAAATAGAATCTATGGAGGGGGGACAAGGACCACAATAAATCCAAGAGCTTGATCGAAAACCTAATATTGGGTCCTATTACAAGTTTTATGGAGAGGGATGAATCATACCTGAAAAATTTGCAATCCCCATCTTATTTGAGCTAGAAAAGGAGAAAAGCTGACCCTATCAATGGATGCAGATTGCTAAGTCAAAGAAAGTTGAGGATGTAGGCCTCATGGAAGAAAAAATGAATAAGATGGGTGAATAAATGGTTGATGTAAGATTAAAATAGTCAATCATGAGCGAGAAGTTACAATTAGAAATTCATATGTTAAGAGAGTAGCTACAGTAGAAGGAAGCACAAATTTCCACCATGAAAAACTTGCCCATGGAGGCCATCAAGTGTAGATAACCATCCGGGTCATATGAAATCTTCCTCAAATAACAATGGCTACAATTTCAAATCAAAACCTTGGCACAATATGGCTCTCTCCCATTTTATTACTATAGGAAGTTTATTTGTTTTTGATAATAGGTCAACATTGGAGATAGGGCCAAATTAGCTGAATTCTACATGCACAATATGATCCTCACAAATATGAACTTCTGGGACCCTAATTCAAGGTTGAGAGATGCACAACTAATGGCCCTAGCATCTTGGCTTGTCCATAAGGAAGCAAGGGTTGAGGAAGTGAAGATTGTTATGGAAAAATAAGCAAATGAGCTTCTATATATGAGATTCATAGACTCATGAGGATGTCATAAGCAATCATAGACTCATCTCTGCAAACCCTAAATTAGCCCCTCGCTACCTAGAAAAACAAGAGCAACCCATCCTCCATTTTGAAGGCATTTTTAGGCTGTTAGGGACTGAAAGTTTGCAGGCCTACCAAAGGATAAAGAGACACTGCTATAGGAAATAAAAACAGAATCTATGGAGGGGGGAGAAGGACCACAATAACTCCAATAGCTTGATCCACAACCTAATATTGTGTCCTACTAGAATTTTTATGAAGAGGGATGAGTCATACCTGAAAAATTTGCAATCCCCATCTTATTTGAGCTAGAAAAAGAGAAAAGTCGACCTTATCGATGGATGCAGATTGCTAAGTCAAATAAAGTTGAGGATGTAGGCCTCATGGAAGAGAAAATGAATAATATGGGTGAATAAATGGTTGACGTAAGATTACAATAGTCAATCATGAGGGAGAAGTTACAGTTAGAAAATCATAGGTTAAGAGAGTAGCTACAGGAGAAGGAAGCACAACTTTCCACCATGGAAAACTTAGCCATTGAGGCCATCAAGTGCAGATAACCATCCAAGTCATATGAAATCTTCCTCAAATAACAATGGCTGCAATTTCAAATCAAAACCTTAGCACAATATGGCTCTCTCCCATTGTATTACTATAGGAAGTTTATTTGTTTTTTCTAACAGGTCAACATTGGAGATAGGGCCAAATTAGCTGAATTATACATGCACAATATGATCCTCACAAATATGAACTTCTAGGACACTAATTCAAGGTTGAGAGATGCATAACTAATGGCCCTAGCATCTTGGCTTGTCCATAAGGAAGCAAGGGTTGAGGAAGTGAAGAGGGTTATGGAAAAATAAGCAAATGAGCTTCTATATATGAGACTCATATACTCATGAGGATGTCATAAGAAATCATAGACTCATCTCTGCAGACCCTAAATTAGCCCCTTGCTACCTAAAAAAGCAAGAGCAACCCATCCTCCATTTTGAAGGCATTTTTAGGCTGTTAGTGACTGAAAGTTTGCAGGCCTACCAAAGGATAAAGAGACACTGCTATAGGAAAGAAAAACAGAATCTGTGGAGGGGAGAGAAGGACCATAATAACTCCAAGAGCTTGATACACAACCTAATATTGGGTCCTACTACAAGTTTTATGAAGAGGGGTGAATCATACCCAAAACATTTGCAATCCCCTTCTTATTTGAGCTAGAAAAGGAGAAAAGCCGACCCTATCGGTTGATGCAAATTGCTGAGTCAAATAAATTTGAGGATGTAGGCCTCATGGAAGAAAATATGAATAAGATGGGTGAATAAATGGTTGACTTAAGATTAAAATAGTCAATCATGAGGGAGAAGTTACAATTAGAAAATCATAGGTTAAGAGAGTAGCTATAGGAGAAGGAAGCACAACTTTGCACCATGGAAAACTTGGCCATGGAGGCCATCAAGTGTAGATAACCATCCAAGTCATATGAAATATTCCTCAAATAACAATGTCTGCAATTTCAAATCGAAACCTTGGCACAATATGGCTCTCTCCCATTTTATTACTATAGGAAGTTTATTTTTTTTCGCAAATAGGTCAACATTGGAGGTAGGGCCAAATTAGCTGAATTCTACATGCACAATATGATCCTCACAAATTTGAACTTCTGGGACCCTAATTCAAGGTTGAGAGATGCATAACTAATGGCCCTAGCATCTTGGCTTGTCCATAAGGAAGCAAGGGTTGAGGAAGTGAAGAGGGTTATGGAAAAATAAGCAAATGAGCTTCTATATATGAGACTCATAGACTCATGAGGATGTCATAAGCAATCATAGACTCATCTCTATAGACCCTAAATTAACCCCTCGCTACCTAGAAAAACAAGAGCAACCCATCCTCCATTTTGAAGGCATTTTTAGGCTGTTAGGGACTGAAAGTTTGCAGGCATACCAAAGGAGATGGCATGCTTTGCCACACAATCTACAAATCAGGGAGTACCATTCCCCTGAGAGGTTGAGGAATGCCCTAGAAAGAACCCCACTCTACAAGATAATTGTTCAAAGATTGAAGATCAATTGTATAGGGCTATATATCAATCCTCCCTTGTTATTAGACCTACAAAAAATAAGAGATAAAGAAGATGAATAAAGAGAGTGGGAAACAATAGAGGAAAATGAAGGTTTTTATCCATAAGAGGGAACACCATCTTAAGTGCCTTTGGATGTCAGAGAAGCCACTAGGGCCATGCATGATCTACAAATCAATGAGTGAGTTGTTGAGAGGGTGAGAAACACCTTCAACATGGGGTTGATGATGGGCCTCACTAATAGGTACATCATAAGGCCCATTTTTCCATCCTCCAACTTATAATTTCCTCTTTTCTTGCATTTATTAACATCTTTTTGACTATAATGTGTTTAATAGGGAGACTAAAGGATGTTTGTCATACTTCATGGCCTAATGTGATTGATGTGTAGGAAAAAAGTGCTTTTGAGTGAATTTACTATGCAAAGGTACGTTGGAGGTAGCTAGAGGAGATGTAGGAGGTTTGTGCCATGTATTTACTCACCTACAACTTGAATTGATCCCTAAAATCACTCACCTACAATGTGAAGATCGGTTAGAAGCTGATGCACTCAAGGAATTGCGAGGATCTAAGGGAACTAGATCCCCTTTTTTAGAGATTTTGGAGCGAAGCAGTCCTCTTTCCTAGGATGTTTCCGCTTAGTCATTTTCGTATAAATACGTAATCCTAAGGGCTCAATAGGATTGGAAATTTCTGGAGCAGATAAGAGCTACTAAGAGCTAGGAGCTTAAGCTTGTCATTTCCATTCCTTCACATGATGTAGTTGAACTTTGTTTTATGTCAAGGTAAAACTTATAGTTATCTTTCATATGGGTTTGTTTCAGAGGGCTGAGTCCCCTTGGGTTAGGGCCCAACCCAGAGGCTGTTACACAATAATTTGTCACTGTCCCTGTACTCCCCATTACACAATCCTGGAGGACCTCTATAGTGAATCCTAGATGTTTTCCCATCATGAAGAAACTCACATTATGTACCTCTTCATGAGCAAAACATTTCCCTTTTGCATCATTTCCCAAGAATCTTCCTTTTACCCCAGTTTACAAGACCGACGCTAATGACCAGTTCATCCCCTGCGCCAATCTACAAATTTTAACACTGGGTCTAGTGCCAATCAGTGCTACTGAGCCTTGCCTCAGTCATGTCAATCCTCTTTTGGCAAGTTTTTTAAATATGGAGTCGAAGCTTCCAGGTCTAGAAGCTTCATAACGGACGTTTGGTAAATGGTTGGGTTGGATGGAGTCGAGGAAGTCAGTTTAGTCTCCTTTCCCCTATTAGGATGGAACAAACCCAAGAGATAAGGCCTTCTCCCATGATAAGAGGAACCACCCTCCTTTTACAAGCTAAACTAGTTTTTAGTTTCAGTTTTGGAGTTTTGAAGTGAGTTTGAATAATCAGTAAGACATCTATAGCTTGTAGCTTTCTAATGTATGTTTGAGGGAGAATAGCATGTTTGGTTTGGTTTGAGACTAAAGGTAAGAGGCATTAAAACTTATATTGTTGGGGCTATCCATGAGATGCTAGCAGAAGTGTGGGAACCCGGATACGTCGAAGGAGACCAACAATGTCAAGGCATTGGTTGTAATCTCTTTCTGAATTTATATGAATACAACTATTGACTTATTTCCTACATGAAGTGTTATCGTACATCTTTATGGCTTAATGTTCCTTGACTTGTTAAGTAGGCTGAATACAATATTGTTTACTATCATGTTTGTTGTTGTTGTTGTTTGCTTGTTTCAGGTATTCGAAAGAAGGAAAAGGAAAGTAGCTGGAGTGAGGAAGTAGGATCATCACCAAGCATAATAGCATTCTAAGAGGTAGGCCCTCTTATTTGATTCTAGCTTAAGGAGATTTTCCATAGATTGTTTGTTTGTGGCTAGACCTGCTCTCTTGGGCTAGAGGAATTGTTTCTGTCTGCACTAAGAATTTACCTACACCACAAATTGTCGACTCCACTGGGGAACCAATCCTTCTATTTGATTGATTGTCATTTTATGGTTTTGTGTGAACTTTTCTAGTATCGCCATTTCCCTTTAGTTTTCTCTACTTTTCCTGGTTTACTGCTCCGAGTTTGAAATTTACAATGGCAAGTCTGGTTTTAGCCTTTGAAATTTTTTATTTTTTTTCCCAGAATCCTTGGTCAGTGCATTTATTTTTCCGATAGTCACGTCGATCAGCATGAGTTTCTCAAAAATAGTGGTGTTGACCCCCTTCTGGCACTTGTTTTTAGTTAGGAATTCACGCTGATTCTTGTAGGTGAAGATCAGGGTTTCCCCTAGATCATAACCAGTGTGTCTTGCCCTTCTGATTTCTGTCTCTTAGCTTGTTCTGACTATGTTCTCCCTGACTGGAAAGCTCCATTAGCTTGGTTTATATGCTTTTTTGTTTTGCCTTTTCTTCACTTGGTTTCTTGAGTTATTGGATGGTTTGTAGCCCTAGGGCATCTAGGTCATCATCCATTCACCTGTTTGTGTGCTCAGCAAGTCAAGTCAATAGTCAAGTTGCTCCTTGAATTTTGTTTGTTAGTCCTTTCGTTGCTTTGATTTCCATTTAACAAGTTTGAAAAGTTTAGTTTGTTGATTAAGCGTCTCTTTTTGGGCATAGATCACATTGCTTATCTTGTTCTTGGTGGAGTCTTTTCATCATTAGTTTGGAACGAATTCTCTTTTTGTGCCTTGCATTTGCTTGAGGTTGATTGCATTGAAAAATTTTCATTGAAGTGTTTGTGAAAGATTCGTTTTCTCACTTCATTGAAAAATACATAATTATAATTTGATGAATTAGTATGTTACATTAGTTAGCATCATTGAAGACTAGAGTTGCATCATCATTTTCATTGGAAAATAAATGAATTCTCTTTACTAGTGAAAGGACTAATTGAAGTGCATTTGATAGGAAGATTCAGTGCATTTAGGAGATTTATTGGAGAAAGATTTCATTCTTTGATTGTTGCATTGATTTTGTGTTCCCTATCTCTCAATTAGTGTTAAATTTCATTGAAGACAAAAATCTCTTTTCTCATATAGCTGCATGTAGGAGTTTTGTCAGATGATATTGGTAGGGTCTTGTAATTGAAATTTAATCCAAGATCAACCATTAAAATTTATCAAATTTACCTAAGGAAGCATTGAAACTTAACACTTACATTTAAAGGTCTAGGCTAGAGACGTGTTCTGGCGTCTTAAAACCTAGAAGCTATTGTTCACTTCGACACTAGACAATGCTAGTATGGACTTGTGCTCCTTGTACCATCGTGTATATAGAGGGAGACCCCACTAGGTTGCAATCCTTTATCATAGGAAGCCAAGTCTACCACCTTGTAAACGTGATACCCCGAACGCAGCATTCGGGGAGATTGCCTGTCCGTACTTCTCAGTTCGCCGGGAGGTATTTTGTAGTTCATGGTTACCTGGTAATCCTTTTTCCTAGATTATCCTGAGAAGTCGTTTTGGTATTTTTGACTCTTTAAATTTAAAAGATCATCGAGCACTTGTCCTTTCAAGCTCGTTAACTTCAAAAGTGACTAGAGTCACCTTTTTCCCTTTTCTCGACTCTTAAAACATGAAAAGGCAAAGTTTTGTTTCAGTGTTCTAAAATTAACTTCCCACGAAATATTCCTGGTTAAAGTTATATTCCTTAGTAATTCTTTAGGGTTGATTCCAATGGCAACATTTCCAGAATCTACCAGTCAAGGATTCCCCTCGGATGGGAATCCTGGTCCTTTTCCTTCTTTTGGAAATGCTAGTGCTCCTTATATGGTGACATTGTCCCTTCCTGGGTTAACCATTGGTGTACTTGTCTAGTTTTTTTCGACCTTGGTGGTCCCAAGCATCCCAACTCCTATTCAAACGTCTCCTTCATTCAAATCATGTCACGATGATTCTAAGGTTGACACCTCACCTTCTTCACCCATTTCTACACCCTCCTTTTCTACTTTTCCTGGTGAAATTTTCAAATCTAGTAACCAAGAGGCTAAGAAGAAGAAGAAGAAGAAGAAGAGGAAGAATAAGAAGTCTGATAAGAGAGAGGCAAACCATGCAACTGTTACTCCAAATGCACCTCCCATAGAAAAACATTCCGAGCCTCCATATAAGGTCAAATTCCCTTGTAGGTTGTGTAAGGGCGACAATCTCCTTCGAGACTATCTTGGCATTCCTAGAGTCTTAGAGGTATGGTCTCAAAATTTGGATCGACCATCCCCGTTGACCTCTAGAGATAGTATCGATGCTACACCTTCATCTAATGATGGTAACAAGAAAGGAAAGATTATATTCCCCTGTAGGTTATGTGAAGGGAAGCATCTTCTTCACCTTTGTCCTCTTATGGATAAAGCTTCCAAAATTTTGGAGAACCTTACAGCTCCTCAAGCCCAACTCTTTGTTTGTTATCAGAGGCTTTCTTCTAACCATCTCATAGTTGGTAAAGAGATTGACTTGGATTCATCTCTTGCCCATCCTGCTCTTCCTGAGCATGACTCTCTTGCTTCTGTTCCTGACCAACCATTGGTCGAAAAGAGTGTGGACTTGCTCCGCCTTCAATTGTTCACTAAGTTCCCGAAGAGGGTAGTGATCATACTACTCATGTTCTTCTTGTCTCCTCATATTCTCATATATCAAAGAGTGACCCTCCCACCCCGGATGTCCAGGAGAGTCCTTCTCCTATTCCTGTAAAGCATGGGGAAAATCATATGATACCCCCACAAAGTGGTTCTATCATTTCTTTTGATTGGAGTAAATTGACCACTTTCTAGCTTCCATCTTATGTGCCTTTCCAGATCATAGTACAAGCCTATAATGTGGTAGTACATGGCACTATATTAGATGAAGGCACATTTGTTAGCATCACGTCTTCTACTACTTGGAAAGATTTGGGTTCCCCACATCTTGTGCCTGTCACCTAGAATCTGTTGGCTTTCAACGGAGGAACCAGTCAACACTTAGGGATCCTTCCGAAGTTCCCTATTACTTTGGGAGGAAAGATCATCTAAATAGATGTGATGGTAGTCTAAGGTCCCTTAGATTTCAATATTCTCCTTAGACGCGACTATTTTTATATCATGGGAGCTCTTGTTTCTTCACTTTTCCGTGTGGTTTGTTTTCTGCATGAAGAGAGAGTTGTGCCTATTGATCAACTATCATTCATTGGTCACCAAGTGCCTCCTTTGCAACCATTGTCCCCTATTGGTTCTTGTTTGCAAGAAATACCCTCCCTGCCATAGGTCAATTATGTGGACACCTATTCTGTCTCCACACCTACTCATGATCATATAGATGGTATAGTACATTATGTATTGGGGGCATTGGAACTTGATCTATCATTTGTAGCAGTTGACATGTGTTCCTCCCAGAGCGTAGTTCTCCTGTCCAGTGAGGACCTCTTGGGGGCCATGTTCTCGTATGGTCCATGAAAATATGTATGAGGATAGTTCCTAGCCTTATGTCAAACTCGTTAAAAAATGAAACAAGGGGTGAGCATAGTTCCTGGTCTTGTGTCAAGCTTGTTAAAAAATGAAATAAGGGTCATGAGGATAGTTCCTGGTCTTGTGTCAACCTCGTTAAAAAATAAAACAAGGGGCGAGCATAGTTCCTGGTCTTGTGTCAAGCTCATTAGAAAATGAAACAAGGGTCATGAGGATAGTTCCTGGTCTTGTGTCAACCTCGTTAAAAAATGAAACAAAGGGTGTGAGCATAGTTCTTTGTCTTGTGTCAAGCTCATTAAAAAATGAAACAAGGGTCTTGAGGATAGTTCTTTTACTGTGTCAACCTCATTAAAAAATGAAGCAAATCCCTTTTCCAAATCAAGTCTTTGATTAAGATCTCATAAAATCCCAGTCAAGTCTTTCCAAGATCTCGAAAGTGAACCTTCATTCCATCCACCTAGTTGACTGAAATGAAGCTTGGGGAGCATGTACCTCGATTGAGTCATTATGCTGGGGGCATGCAAACTTATAACAAGCATAGTTTTTCTTTTCAATATTGTGTAAATGTGAAACTGAATCCAATGAGACTTCTCCATGGTTCAAGTTTGTGAAAAAATGAACTCATGCCCGATTTACATCTCGTGATTTCTGTTTTAATCAACTGATTTCTGCTAGATGAGCCTTGGTTGTTTCTTTCCATTGCCACCATCTCTTTAGCCGATCATATGCTTTCACTTGGTTGTTTTTCATTTCTTGATGAACTACAGCGATGAGTGGCTTTATTAGCCAGCGTCTTGACCATTACATGTTTTGAGTAGTTCCATCATTGCCAGAACCAGTTGCTACCCTTTATACCACTCCTTCCTCTAGGACGAGTCACCTTTAAGCTCTCTTCTTGACTCATAAAAAATGAAAATATCTCTGAGTATTTTCCCTTTCTAACTCGTTAAAGAGAATAAAAATGGGGGGTCCGCTTTCAAGCTTTTTTTCGACTCTTTAAGCATGAAAATATTGTTGATTTCTTGTTGTTTTGAACTCGTTAAAGGTTGCGAAACATCGTTTACCCTTTTTTTAGGTTGGGATAAACTATTTATGAAAAAGGTACTCCTTGGCTAACATGGTCAAGCATTTCTCTCGAGTATTGTTTTCTACCTTTTTGGGCTCGAGAGACACAACTATATGAAAAGGGACCTTTTGGAGTTTTCTTTTCCATGTCTTTTTCAAACTCTCTAAACATGAAAAAGATATTGTGTTACACCTTTGCTGGACTCGTTAAACATTAAACGACATCAGACTTTTCATTATGACGAGGCTGAGCTACTCCTTCCTAGGGCTCATAAAACTTACTAGGATGGATCCATCTGAAGGATGGACTTATATTACAAGCATATGATATCCTCGTCAAGCTTGTGTAAAAATAACTAGGGTACTCACCAGCAATGGTGAGGGAAAATTGGAAGTATTTCATCAGTTGTATTCACTTGAGGCAAATTGTCGCTCTTGAACATTGACACTCATCTGCTATTTATGTCAGGTTTTGGGACATCCTCACTCTGTCACTTGCCTCCCTGAGTTTTGGGTTATCCATTTTAAACCTCTCATATGATCTCTGCCATGTCACCATGACCTTTGATCCTATGATGTCAAATTCTGCCAAACTCCAGATTCATGCCATCCATATGTTCAAGATAAGTCTTCCTACCTGTACATTGTCTGATCGTCTTGGATTACTCTCATTCATTGTGTTCCCATTTCGTGTCGATGATGAAGGATTCATTATCACCTTCCTTCGACGAATCCCTTCCTGTCAACTTCAACTCATTATCTGGGAAGTTAATCTAGAAACTCCTTTCCAGTACCTTAGAGCTTGCATGCCTCAATGGAAAGTTCTTCGCACTTGATGACAGGTTCTCATCATTGGCCTTCGATCAAATGATTTCACGAGTGTTCGAATTTAGTTCCTTATTCACACCCCATGAATTGTGTTGTTGGTACCTTGAGAGACATTGTCATTATTGGTGGTTTCTCTTGTGCTTTTAATGGTTCACATCATTAACTAGTAATCAAGTGACTTTCTGACATGTTTGAATTCAACACATTTATTCACATGTTAGAATTTGTACTTTGATCGAGTCATGTTGGAGCACAATACCCTAGGCTTAGATTACAAAAGTCTAGGTTACAAGGAGTGATGAGTCATTCATGATTATATACATGATTATTTAGACGAATGGCTGCACCCATGCCATGGATCTATTTAATATGATCCTTCTAGTCAGATGGCTGCATCCATGCCGAGGATCCATGCTCATGCTCTTTTTCTTGATGGATAGTTGCGCTTATACCATGGATTCATGTATTTTTGTATGCCTCTCATGTTTAACAAGCATGACTGTAGATTTCAGATATGTACATATATGCTTGCTTGCAGGTTTTCCGACGATGGACTTCGGTTCCTCGCATCAACTTGTAAATCATTTCACCCCACTCTAGTTCGACCTTCACGCTTTAGGGGGCATCTGTTACACAGTAATTTGTCACTGTCCCTATACTCCCTATTCCACGATACTAAAGGACCTCTATAGTAAACCTTACATGCTTTCCCATAATGAAGAAACTCCCATTATGTCCCTCTTCATGAGCAGAACATTACCCTTTTGCATTATTTCCCAAGAATCTTCCTTTTACCTCATTTTACAAGACTAGCGCTAATGACTAGTTCATCCCCTATGCCGATCTGCAGAGTTTAACACTGGGACTAGCGCCGATCAGTGCTACTGAGCCTTGTCTCAGTCGCACCAATCCTCTTTTGGCAAGTTTTTTAAATATGGAGTCGAAGCTTCCAGGTCTAGAAGCTTCGTAACAGAAGTTTGGTAAATGGTTGGGCTGGATGGAGCCAAGGAAGTCAGTTTGGGCTCCTTTCCCCTATTAGGATGGAACAAACCCAAGAGATAAGGTCTTCTCCCATGATAAGAGGAACCAACCTCCTTTTACAAGCTAAACTACTTTTTAGTTCTAGTTTTTGATTTTTGAAGTGAGTTTGAATAATCAGCAAGACATCTATAGCTTGTAGCTTTCTAGTGTATGTTTGAGGGAGAATAGTGTGTTTGGTTTGGTTTGAGACTAAAGGGAAGAGGCCTTAAAACTTCCATTGTTGGGGCTATCCATGAGATGCTAGCAGAAGTGTGGGAACCTGGATACGTCGGAGGAGACCAACAATGTCAAGGCATTGGTTGTAATCTCTTTCTGAATTTATATGAATACAACTATTGATTTATTTCCTACATGAAGTGTTATCTTACATCTTTATGGCTTAATGTTCCTTGACCTGTTAAGTAGGCTGAATACAATATTGTATGCTATCATGTTTGTTGTTGTTGTTGTTGTTTGCTTGTTTCAAGGATTTGAAGGAAGGAAACAAAAAGTAGCTAGAGTGAGGAAGCAAGATCATCAGCAAGTGGAATAGTGTTCTAAGAGGTAGGCCCTCTTATTTGATTCTAGCTTAAGGAGATTTTCCGTAGATTGTTTGTTTGTGGCTAGACCCACTCTCTTGGGCTAAAGGAATTGTTTCTATCCGCAGTAAGAATTTACCTACACCACAGAGGCTCTAGTCTCTCTTTGTGTATTTTATCCATGCATTACCTTTCACAGAAACATCTATTTTAATTCTTGATAAAAGTGTTCTTATAAAAGTTTTTGGTGTAGGTCTATCTACCACCTCTCTTGTGGAAAGCATGGTTGATGAATATGTATTAGCATGCCAAAAGCATATGGTTACTTTCCTTTGCAATTGTTAAATCTTAGATTAATTCTCTTTTACATACTTCATTTTCTGCATACTTAAGGATTCAATCATAGTCTTATTTAATATTTCATGGATGTAGGCCATATTCCTACTACAAGTTAGATTGTCTTTTAATTCACATGAAATTTAACTCATCCTTTCTTGTTTAGTTCCATTTGGCTGCAATTTGGATATTAGTTTGGCATTTTTTTCAAGTTGAAAAAATGATTATTTGTCTAGTGTGAAGGTACTACTATTGTCTTGCATGGTTGGCATATTCATCCTATATTCATCCTACCATCATCGACCTCTCTCTCCTCACCTCACAACGCCCTCAAAACTCTACCACCGAAAGTACATTTCTGGGTCATTAAAGGACATTGTGTGCATTTTTTTTTGTGTAAGATGGACTTCTGAGAGGTGCTAATCTTGGAAAAAGATTCATAAAACCCTCATATACCTTCATATACCCTTTCCCACATTTATATCACTTTTTCCATGCTCAAAATGCTCACGGATCCAATCCTATAGCAAAACAGGGAAATCTTGTAGCAATCTTGTAACATCATATAACACCATGTGAACTTGGTTGGATTTGTTCCAAAAGCTTGATTTTTTCCCCTCAGCTTGGAATAATGTTCCATAGGCTCTGGAACCATGATTGAGGGAGATCAAAGAGCACATTGGACTTGCCTTTTCTTCATCGCAACACATTTATGCAATTAGGGTTAGTGGATAGATTTCTGAATTTAAAGATACAATGATGATTTTCTTGATTGCCTCATGAAATGCCTAATGAACTCTATCACTAAAGATAATATTTTTGAACACATTGATTAAAGGTTGATTTAGCCATGCAAGGTATGCTAGAATTGTTTCTCTTGAATTCATGCTTATTTTAGGGTTTCAATTGCAAGCACTGTTATTACACAAGTTAGTTACCTTTTCAATGCAACTTTTACATTCTGCAATTAGATTAATGTTTACATTCGTACAAGTAGCATATAATTTACATTATGAAAGTAGATTAATGTTTCCATTTTTGTAGGTAATATAGCATTTACATTCATGCAACTAGGGTTAGCATTTACATTTGAACAAGTAGCATCTTCATTCCTTTTTCAAGTTTACATTTCTACTACTAGAACAAACCTCTCCTTTTATGCAATTTCCTTCCTTGAGTCAGCTTATAGAGTGGTATATGTATGCCTTAGTTTGGTCCATTGCTTGAAGGTGGCATGAGTAGAACTTAACCTACTATGCATATAACACTATCACCTCTTAATTTTGTACGAACCCCAAGTTGATAATTAAAGTTGGTAGCCTTGGGAGTTTCAAGACTCTTGTTGCAATACTAAGGCTCATCAACCATATTAGCATGAAAAATAGTTCTATACAAGGTGGATGGTCCAAACCTTTCCAGTGGTTGTCAAACACACATCTATGGTCAACGTGCATCTAAATGGCACATAAGAACATATGATGCAAAGAGGGATACAATAGATCCTACAATCCAAGGGCCACTTTAAAATATCAAATCACGGTCTTCTTTAAAATGGACATGAAGAAAAGAAACCATAAAAAAAATGCATTGGATATTTACTATTATATGAGGAAGTCATTCCTAATATATTCGAGTTTATAGGGTTTTAAAATATATCCATGTTGACACCATAAGTTCCTTAATTAGAATATGCTCAATGAATTAGAGTGTTTTTTTCTAATTAGCGCTTTCAAAGAGGAGGTTAAACTTCAAAATATAATTGAGCTTCCTGATAAATTTTGAAAGAAATATTGAGATCTATGCTTTATGGAGATGGGGGAAACTGGTTACCAAAGGCATTCATAAGTGCAACGAGAGTAGGACAAATCCAATATTTTTTCCATCAGAATAAAACCACAAAGAGAGTAAACATTCTAGGTAGAGCAATTTTCACCCTTTAATATGGTGTCAACAAGGAAATAGAATTCCAACTTTGGATTGAAAAAGAATCCATGGTTAATAGAAATACCTTAGTTATGGTTGAAGCAATCCTTTAAATATTTGAAAGTTGGGTGACAATCCACTTCATCTCTCTCTCTTTCTTTTAAACTCAGGGTTTGAATGATTTGTAATAGTTAGTGCCTTCTCTTAAGGATGCTAAGACATTAGGATTTGATCTACTTATATGTGAAAAGGGCAAGGAGTATGATGCAATCCTTGCATGTGTAGCTATTATTTATATGTGTCCCCACGTCAACTTCAATGTATCAGATAAGCTATCATTAGAAGTAAAACCTTGTCAATGGTGAAAATACACCACTCCTTACTAATGGATCTGACTTGTTTAAGAACAAATAATAGTCTTTTATAAAATAACAATAATAATACTCATAATAGTATCCTATATGCATATGGAGGGAAATGAGAAGTCACAAATTAAAACTTTTCTAATAAAAATTGAACTTCACTAATTAGTTAAAAAAAACTCATTCGCTAAAAGGTGAATTAGTTTAAAATCAAATTAATTTGACTTATTACCATCTATATGCACATGAAATGAAATGGGAACTCACAAATTCAAACTTTTCTAATAAAAATTAAACCTCACTAATTAGTTAAAAAAAAAGTCATTCACTAAAAGGTGAATTAGTTTAAAATCAAATTAATTTGTCTTATTACTATCTACTTAAGAAAAAATAATTACGCCGTAAGGCGTTTCCCTTTGAAATCAACTTTGCTCTTGGATTACGTGTACATTTCTTAGCCTTTGATTTAAGTGTTAGACGATGAAATGAATCTTAGCCATCCAATTGATTATACCGGTATACGATGCGACTCAGTGGATGCGATGCGACTCAGCCGATGGGCGCTTGTCCTGCTCGACGCTACGCTACTTCCAGGCGCTGCTACGTGGACTTTGCTGTTTTGTTAGGTTCCTTGAAAAGAAAATGAAGATTCAGGTGGGTACTTGCTTCACCTCAATGGTGTTTCTGTTGCTCTGGTTTTCCTGCTTCGTTAAGGGATCATCTGTGGAGAAATCTGATTTGAGCAGGAGCGACTTCCCATCAGATTTTCTGTTCGGCGTGGCTTCTTCCACTTATCAGGTACACGCACGCACGCACCCAAGATATCTTCTCTCGATCATTTCAATTTTGAGGGCCGCCATTAATTTATTTTTAATTTCAGGTGGAGGGACCGATGGAAAAGGACTAAGCAACTGGGACGTGTTCTCGCATACACCTGTAATTATTTCAGCCCTACCTTCATATTCAGAATCAATTACCAACCCTACTTTCAGATTCAAAATCAAATTCCAAAATCAAAGGTTAATTTGTACTAGGAGGTGCAGGAACAATTGCCGATGGAATGAACGCAGACGTAACAGATGACGAGTACCGCTATAAGGTATATATTTTCTTTCTCTATATTGCATTCCACTCTTGATCTGTCTTGGTTTCGTATTGTTAGAGATTTGCGGAAAAAAATTGTGGAACCTATATTTTAGATGATTACTCAATCCATCATCAAATCTGATAGTTACTGTCAAAGACCAAAAACCATCCAGCCAATTTCATCTTATGATATTGCAGGAAGATGTGGAGATGATGTCGGAAATTGGGTTGGATTCATACCGCTTCTCCATATCTTGGGCGCGCATTTTTTCTGGTGTGAATTCATGGGGTTGTGAATTTGATCCAAATTCGAACATCATGCTTGTGCTATCTTTGTTTTATAATTTTTTTCTTCAGACGGCCGTGGAGAAATCAATATGGGCGGGGTCAAGTACTATAATGAAGTCATCGACTCTCTGCTGAGCCGCGACAATAATATTCATCAATCTTAGTTTTGTCCCATTCACTCCTTTCTGCTCATTTTAATTTTAGACTCCTTCACGCGTTTTTTTTTTATTAATTAGAATTCCACTATTCATATAAATAAGCGTTTTTTTTTTATTAATTAGAATTCCACTATTCATATAAATAAATAAATTTACAGAAAGTGTGTGTAGGACCTCCTTCTTTAGGATATAGAAAGATGGCTCCATTCCCATTTATATATAGCTCCTTTCACATTTCTACGCCCGTTCTGTCCTTGTATCTGTGCCTTGATTTGGGTATTTAGTATTCTTACTTGCAAAGTCAAAGAATTAGTTTTGTGTGAATGTGCGGAGAGAGACATCACTTTATCTATACACCGGTAGAGAAAATGGGGTGAGAACCGAGTAATTGACGTAAACAGAAGTTCTGCTGGCTATAGACTCTTTTTTGGGAGAAAAAATATACTTGTGCTATTCGAACAGAAATAAAAAAATATATATAATGTCAGGGATATTAAGCAGCACATTTTTTAACCCTTACATAAAACTTTCTATCTTCATAAAACTTTTTATCTTCTTAATGGATTCATAGAATAAAACATATTAAGAGAAAATTCAGAAACTAAAAAATGATTATGAAATTCTGCATATGAGCAGACTCCATAATTTGGCAACAAATCTTGTTTTGAGAGCATATTTGGTAAAACATTATTTTCCCTATAGCTACAACAAAGGTTCCTCTGCCATGATTCCAAATGGAGAATTTTGAGTTCAATTTTTCCATTTAATCAATCTACTATCACCTAGAAACTTGAATGTCATCAAGTGTTTCTAATTCACATTACTATTAATTCTGCAAAGAAGTTGCTTCTTTGACCTATTCCAAGTTTGCACTAGATTATCACATCCTAAGACAAGAATAAAACAGCTCCTGCTCCACACCCTCCCTTTCACTCACTCCCTAAAAGAAACCCACAAACCTCACACAGCTCCATTAGAAATTGCCAGCTCCCTCACATACCTTCTCTGTTTTTCTCTCACAGGGTTCACTTGTTCAAGGTAAGAAAACCTGATGTGATGAGTAATTAAACTAGAAAAGACAACTCAATTTTGAAAGAGAGCTCCATTCAGGCCTAATCAAATTCCTGGAAAAGCAAACGCTGGAACAAACCTTAAAGATGAAGAATTGAATCTCACGAACACTCTTCCATAGAAGAACCAATCCACCAACTATATAAATTAAAGGATGGAATCACATTATTCCATACAAACTTCACATTTATTGTCCATTTATGGCTCGCATACTTATGGAAAAATTTTGATTTAGTATCTCCTTATGCAACCCATGTAGCTCTACCCTTTACCTTCCCATGAATCTCTTGCTCTATGACAAAAAAAATTTCTGGGCTAATCAAAAGTCACTCTCCTCTGAAGACCATATTTGAAATATGCCTTTTAATACAATCTAAGGGTCCAATAAACTCTTCCCTTTTCTGTTTTAGCCACCTACACACTGCATCTTTCAACAACTTCAAGTTTATGGAGAATTATTCCATTCTACACAATCTACTATTATGTGTCTATATGATTCCAAGAAGTAAGTACTAGAAAAGCAGAGAAATAGAAATGATGATTTCTCTTTATATCATTTTAATTTTATTTCTTGATATAACCCTGTTTGTTGATAGATAGAGAACATTCATTTTACCTTGTTTGTTGATAGATAGAGAACATCCCATTTTGGGGCAAATTTTGTTTTTCCAATATGTACAAATGTTTTAGTGAGCTTTTGGATCGTTCAAAAAACACTCTATTCTGGTTAAATATCATGTATAAAGGAATATGCTCTTAAAATATGATGGGATATTTTTATGCAGATGGGATCTCACATGAAGAAGGCAAGCAATATTTGAAGAACAGACGGCCAATTCTTTGAACAGATGGCAAAAAAATGCTAAGAAAAAAACAAAACGAGATAGAAATTCAAAGCATTCTTCCCCTGGTTTTACACTCAGATCAACTGTGTTTTCGGGATTTCAAAGCTAAAAAACAACTCCAATCCATGGATCTTCTCCATTGCATTTGCTTCGAAGATACAAAACAGCAGGAGACATGGAAACTGCAGATGCCTCTGAGAGATATGACCACTCAGAATCCAGCACATCAGATTCGGCAATTGATGCATCTTCTTCTTATCCTCCCCAGCATAATCAACCTATTTTGGTTACCGAGGCCCCTGAGGATATAGAGACTACAAAATGTCCCTGTTCAAAAGATGCACACACAAATGATGACAAATTTCCCTTTCCCAGAATATAAATGTTCCATCCACATCATACAAAAGCTTGGTTCAAAGCCAATTTATATCTAAATTTGACTTATCTTCCATCGTAAAGTTTATCTTCATTTAAGCAGCAGAGAGAAGTGGACCCATAACAAACAAGGAACCAAAAAGGCATCTGCACATTCTACCTACATTTCGTTCCATTGAAAAAATAGCTTTCACTAAAATCCACTGTTCAAATATTTTTAAAGGAGGAGCCACTTGCTTCTTCTCCTCTCCATTCTGTCAAATTCGGCTAGCACCAGTGCCATGATGGAAAGCCTGGCCATCGCACTATATGAGAAAGTATTGGGAAAGACAACACAACAGGCCTTGCCACTGATGAACAAGGGTAATGCTTCTGAGGACAAGGGCAGTCCTTTGACAATAGCTCATATACAAAGGTTCCGAAGCTTCTATATTTTAAATGGCTAAACAAGATAGCTTCTATATCTTAAATGGCTAAGCAAGATTTGTTAGACTTGTGGATTTTAATTTATGAAACCATTTATACTTATTTTACCTGACTAATTGGCTCTCTTATGCACCAATGTTCTTGGATCATATGCCCATTTTGTATGGAATGTCTACTAAGTGGCTCCAGTTAATGGGGCATTGATTTGAGTGTTCAATATATTCTTATTCTTTATCAAAGTATTTCTTTTTCTCTATTTGCTTTCTTCAATTTATGCCTTACGGCGTTTCCTTTGCAACATCTGGTGCAAATGCTAGTATAACCTTTTCTAACCTAAAAGAATATTATTTTTTCAACTAAAAATAAATTATTTATATAAATTATTATTTTAACTAGATGATAATTATACATTAAGAAGAGATGATAGTTATACATTATGCGCCTATTTTTTTTTTCAACCATTAATCACTCGAACTTTTTCAAAGTAAATTTTTGCTATTATCTCACCAAAAACTTATTCTCATTATTTAGATCCATCACAATGGTTTATTCCAAAATTAAAATCATACCAAAATTGTATTGTTGTATCTTACTTTTTGATAAACGGAAACGCTGAAACATTGATGGTAAAGCCTTATCATGCTTTAAAATGGTGAAAAATAACTATAAGTTCTTTCCTCTCAAACTATGAGGTTAAAATTGTAAATTGACAATTTCCTCTCAAACTATGAGGTTAAAATTGTAAATTGAGAAATGGAAGTGAAAATAAAGGGATATATAAAAAGGAATATGTTTAGCTAAAGACATGAGAAATTATTATATAAAAAGGAAGATGTTTAGGTAAAGAGATGAGAAATTATTATTAAATTTTATATTATTAATTTCATATTTGTTTGGATTATTAATAATATTATATTTATTTTCATATTTTTATTGGATTACTAATAATATTATATTTATTTAAATATATAAAGTTTATAATACATAAATAAATAAATAAATAAATTATATATAAAGTTTTAGTAAACATTATTATATAATAAATAAAATTTAAAATGGTTTAATTTTAATTGGTATTTTAAATTATTGAAAAAGAATTTGTTTAAAAATCATGTTATTACAAGTTATTATTAATTTTGTTATAATCTTATTTTCCACTCTATTATAGTGAGAGAAACTCAATATTAATTTACATTAGCTGTTTGGCTAAAATGTATCTTTTTTCGCTTTTTCTTTTATTTATGTGAGATTTATCTTATTATAAAAGGGTTGAATTACATGATTGAGTTATTTCTGATAATTTGTTTACCAAACTATTATAATTATAAGATGATAATTATTTCATAATTGAGAAAAAACTTAAAATTGTGAAAAAAGTTTCTAGAGTTTGTTATTCTCAAGGAGATCAACTTGACCCACTTGTGTATGAGTTGACTAGTGGTCTATTATTGTAGAAGTTTCCTAACTTCTCAAGCCCCTAGGTGTCTAGATACATTCTCCTAGAGGATAGAATGAACCTATATAATCTCACCAAGCGGAAAGGGGGAGAGATCAAGTATCCAAGATATAGCGCGAGAGAGCTCTGTTGTATTGGGAGAGGAAACCATACTACAAGTTTGAGAAGAGGATCTCCTTTGCTGGAAGGTATACATTTGTTGTACTTTCATTTTGGATTAACATATACATGTTCCTTTCCTATATTATATGCTTGCATTACATATATTGATTCTACAGTGTTTTGCGCTGACGATCTTTTGAGGAAGATAACTTGTCGTCCTTTGTGGCTTTGTGTAGGTGTGGAGATAAAGTGTAGATGAAGTAGATCACTTGAGTGGAGCATGATAATTCTACTACAAATTCAAGACCCTTCACCGACCTGTGAGGAGGTCACATGCATACTCTTTCCTTTATAACATCTAGAATCATTTACTTGATACATGTTTAAGCAAAGGTTGGGGTTTGAATTTTTTATATTTTTCATGATCACACACAAATATGGGTAGATCATTCTCTAATATACTAGGTTAAAATTAATCAGTTTGCTCTGGTAAAATTTTCCTGTAACAGAAATGGTGGTTTCAATGAAATATTACCCTATTTTTCTTTATATCTCTTCTTTTTTCTTTAGATCTAGTTTTTTTGGTCTCTCATTGAGTTCTTTATGATTTTTTAGATTCATTTTGATCTCCATTGGTTTTACTTGCTTCAACTTTGTGCTAATCTTAGATTTCAAGAATTTTTTTTTTATGTTTTTTTCTTTAGATAATAAAATGCTACGACTCTTTTATCAATGTATGCTCTTTTTTGTATAGAGTTTGATAAATATCACCACATATTTGGATTCCTCTCAAAATTTTACCCCAAAACAAAAAAAAATTCACTAAAAATGGACTATGTATGAGGAAATTATGGCCAATTGAGGATCAACTAGTTTGTTTTTCTTCCACCCTGGAGTGCGACTATTTTTCTGTTTGTTTTTATTCTTTTATGTATAAAATTTAGTAAAAATTAGTACAAATATGTAATCATCTTGACATTTTACCTCAAATAAAAAAAAAACACCTAAAATAGAGTTTGTATGAGGGAGATATGGCTGACTAAAAAATTTGTGTATTTTCTGTCATTTTTTCTCAATTTTGGGGTTTTTCTTTCATCTTTTTTGCTTGATTTTTGAGGTGTTTTTCTTCAGAATTGCTATTATTTGTTGGATCTGTTTTCCATTTTTTCTTTCAATCATGAAAGAAATCATATCTGAGCATACGCTTGTTGAGTTTTGTTGGATCCTTCCTTTGGTGCTACTCTAGAGTTTTCCTTGAAGGTTTGGTGTGGTTTGGTTGGGGCTATTGTCCTCATCTTTGGATCTAATTTTTTAGATTTCTTTAGTTGATTAAGTAACAACTAAGATCTATTTTTTATTTGAAAATTTCCTTTGTTTGTATTTCGTCACTTTTACTTGAGTGATTTCTTTTGGTTTTGCTTGTTTTTATCAGAATTGGTGGTGTTGTGCTTGGTTGTGCAGTTGTCATCTAAAATTTTTTATTTTGGTGTGTTTTTCCTATTATCACTCCCTTTTAATCTTATTTAGGACTTCCTGCCTCTAGGGTCTGGTTTTGACATTTGTAGAATATTGGCTCTTGTTGAGTCACTATGCTACATCCCTTGCTTGTTAACATTGCCTTCCTTTTGCACTTTTGGCTTTCTTTTTTATTGCTTGAGTGTGTTTGCTTCTTTGTTTTTCTTTTCATAGCTTTGATGGTTTTGAAGTACTTAACATTCTTGCTTGGGGAATTTTCTTTGGCATATTTTCAATTACTTTCTCTTTTTGGTTTGTTTTTGGGTACAAATATTTATAAATTTGAGGTTTTTGCATTTAAGAATATAGTGAGAGGTGCATTATCATAGACATTGGTGTGTTGTGAAAGAAATCTTACCCTCCTATAGTTAGAATTCATCGAAGTAAAAATAAGAATTTTCATATAACTGCATTAGGGTTACTAACAAGAGTCATTCACACCATCTAAGTTTCACACCACATCCCAACTGTGTAAACAACAACCACTTAAAATTACTGTGATCATAAAATCAACTAGATTCGTCATTTTCTTTTTATTGGTAGTACACCAACACTAGCTTAGGCTAGGGTCTTGGAGATAAGTGAGTAAGTTAACTACTCCAAGACTACAAAACAAACTTAGCATCTTGCTTCAAGGAGACAATTCCACTTGCAGTAGTGCATTTTGGGAAGCCCTTCTAACATGAGGGTTAATCACGAGGTCACACTTGGGCTAGTTGAGGTGACATACCCCATTTCGCTTAGTTTATGGTGGCGCAAATTGTGGAATTCGCATGTATTACAAATGGCGTTATTAGCTTTTTTATGTATCACTTAGGGGCCACTTGGGAGGCATATCTCAAGGGGGTATTAGTCTTAGCTCTCCGAGCTAAGCGTCTTACCCTTGCATGTAAATTTGGCTTACAAAATTCCCCCGAGGATGTATTATTGTTGGTGGTAACCTTAGTGGCCTATATTTTTAGGGCTCATAGAAAGGTAGGGGGCCAAGTTCGTCTTCTCTGTACCTGGGATGTATATTAGTCATACTCTCTCAGTCCTCTCAGAGGGTTCTCCATGGCTAATAAGGGCTTTTGCATAAAGTTTGCAACTAAAAGGGTTGGCAAGCAGGTCGCTAGTATAACTGTCCCACCACCAACTTCTTTCTATTTTGGTTTGAGTGTGACTATATTTTAGGAAGTTTCTAGTATGAGATATTTGGTTCAAGTTAGTAGACTTGACCTTAGGGTGTTTTCATTAAAATAATTGTGTTAATTCATAATTTTTCACCCTAGCTGAATATAGTTGCCATCAGTCACATCATATTCACAGTTTGCCTCCTGAATGAGCTAGATTTTTCACTCTTGCACGAAGAGTGCCTTTTGGTGCTCAATTATTACACCAACATATAATTTTGGAATCTATACTTGGTCATTCTGGTAGTGATCTAATTTCCATCGAAAATTTTGTAGGCAATTCTCTTGATCCTGCCAATCCACCTTTAACTGATCCATTAGGACCCGAGTTGTTGCAACTGAATCCTGATGGTTCCAAACCTACTTATACGTTTTTACTGTTATCTATTGTCTATCCTATGGCGAAGTTTGAGAGATATTTACCTTCTCCATTGATAGTGTTGGCTGCCATGTCATCCTTGCCACATTTTAGTGTGGCCATTCCCACTCCTCCTCCATTTACACCTCTCACATCTTCTTGGGGAATTCCACCATTTTCCTCTATTTCTCATATAAATTTCTATATGTTTCCATGTCTACTCTGGTATCCACATTGACCATGGTTAGTAATCCCAGTAAGCTAATAGGGTCAGGAGTCTTTTCACATAGTTTTGCTCAACCAACAATTCTTGTTCCTTAGTTAGGTGTGGTTACTTCTAGAAATGTGTGTGTGTGTGGGGGGGGGGGGGGGGGGTTCATCAGTTGTTCCTAGTTATCCACGGGGCAAAGTTGCTTCTAACATGTCACAAGCCTAGTATAGTTCGCTGCTTGGAGGGATGCCACCTACCAGTACTTTTCCTAAAGGGGCTATTTTACCTAGGGGCAACCCTATTGTTAGTGGTTTTGCCAATACATGATATTCTCTTTACTTCAATGCTACTACAAAGTCTACTCCATCTTATCCTCATGGGTACAACCCCGTGAGCAGTCATGCTCTTGGGGGTCCTTTTCTCTCTAGAGGCACATTCCTTGGGGGGCAAAATCCTTTCACCATTCATCCTGGCTCGCAACAATCATATGCCAGGGCGACCCCATACCTTAACCAACAAACCATGCATCATTATCCTTTGCTGGGGGGACCACAAGGTTGGTCAAGAGCTTCTCTTGCCTATGATCCATTTAGCCAACTTCATAATATATTTTTATCTTCTCTCGATTTACCGAATTTGACTAGGTTAACTAATGACCCCATTAGATATAACCCTTGGTGGCCACCTATGCCTGCCAAGTTGCCTTCTAATATTCCCAAATTTGAAGGAAATCCTGGAGAGAATTCGTCCACCCATATCACCACATATCACTTATGGTGTTCATCCAATTCTTTCATGGATGATTCGATTAAGCTTAGCTTTTTCCAACATACTTTAACTGGGGATGCCGCAAAATGGTACATTGAATTGGATACAACATCCTACAGTGAATTTTCCTCTTTATTTCATACATCCTTGACACACTTCCAACTACCCACAAGGTATGAGATCGATTTTCACCTCTTGTCAAAATTTAAATAAGAGGATGATACCCTGAATTTTGACCATTCACGAGTGGCATAGTCGCAAAAGGTTGGTTAGGACCAAGATTCTTGATGAGATTTTACACAAATAGTTCATTCGATCTCTAAGACCTTAGATTTCCAAGCATGTGTCTATTTTCCAATCCGTTACTGAGGAGAAAGCTATTCTCATTTCTCAGCAACTCGATATGACTTTTTCATAGTTAGGAACGCTATACAAAGTTCTTCCTAATGCTCCTAGGCATTTCATTGACCCACTGAAACTTTCTCCTGGCCCGTATGCTGATGGTGTGATTGGGTTTATTTCTGATTTCATGAGCCAACTTGCTTCTCAACTTGGGAAATTGTTTGTTACATTGCAAGCCCCATCAAGTGCATCTAGCTCTTCTAAAGAACCTTCCTCTAAGCAGTCCACTGACATTCTTATGGTGAAGTCCATAGAACCTAAGAAAAACCAACCATCTGGTGGTAAGAAGAATAATAAGAAAAATAAATAGAAAAACCAAACTTCTCAAGACTCTCAACTAAATATTTAGAATCAAGGAGGGTGCACCAGTGAGTGTCGTCGAAAGATTAAATTCCCTTGTATAATATATCAAGGTGAACATATTAGTTAAAAATTCCCAGGGATGGATGAAGTTCATACTCTTCTTGTACCACCACAATCTACCCAATAACCTACTGTTTTAACTCATCCATTTTTTGCACAACTGCAACAACAAATGGTTGCCTAACCTCCAACTCCACAAGGGGGAAATGAGGGGTCCTTTTTCAATCCTACCAACAGTTCATTCGTCTTTATGTGCAAAGAAGACATTAATGTGACCACGTGAGCTAAGTCATATGATGTTCCCAAGTCAAATTATTCTTCTAAGAACTCACTCACTCCACCTACTTCCACTAAACCTATCACATTAGATAAGCCTATGGACCTTGTTTATCGCCCCCCCAAAGGGTGTCGTTTGTAAGATAACACACAATCCTTCTACCCAGCCCGCTGAATGCTATAGTATTGTCGAAGGTGTTTCCCAAACTCCTTGTGCCATGTATGCCTTGGAGGTTTTGCAAAGCTGTCCTTAGCAACGTAATGCCTTTTTGTCTACCATTGGTGGATTCGATCCTTCTAACTCAAACCTCATCACTTTCAATGTTGACAAGGCTGCCTTTCAAATTTCCCACTAGATCACCTTTCAAATTACTTTGTGTATTTTCAATAAGAATATTCATCGCACTTTGGTGGATGAAGGCTCTTCCACTTGTATCATGTCATAATCCTGTGGGAAGGCTCTTGGATCTCCAACGCTCGCCACATCTAATACTACTCTTCAAGCCTTTGATGGACACAACTTTGTGCCTAAGGTTCTTCCTAAGTTTTCCATTTATTTAGGGGGAAAACTCTATATGTCGATGTTAAAGTCGTCAACACCAATTTGGATTAAAACCTTATTGTTGGCCGTAGATGGTTCTATGCCATGACTATTGTTGTCTCATCTGTATTCCATTTGCTTTGCTTTCATCATGAAGGCAAGATTGTTGTATCAACCAACTTGATTATTGCATGCTATCAACCCAAATTTCCACTACGGGGAATTTAGTTCCACTTGTGGGAGATAATCTTGGTCAATTTCAAAGTATTGGCATGAGGCTATTCAAAAGTTCATCCCTTATGGGTGTTTTTTCTCTGTTACTACCCCCCAACATTCTGTCCACCTCTTATAAAGCTCCTATGTATATGATCTCTTCCGACACCTGTGGACCCCATAGACCTCCTAATCCTTGGGTGGTGTTGCCTGATCTTATGGAAGTTGATGAAGCTAGTGAGCATCCTTCGCCACCTATTTTGGAAGAGATTTCCTCTCTAGTAGTCTCATAAGAACCTCCTAACAATGGTAAAAGACTCCATCAGAATATGGACTATGACCATATAGGCCACCACTCCACCTGTTCCACTTGACTCCCTCATTGACAAACCCCTTTGGCTAGTCAACTTGGAGGTCATGGATCTTCCTATTGATAATCTTAGGGAGATTATGCCTCTTGATGCCCCTATTCTCCCCCAATTGGAAAAGGTAGAGATTGGCAACCAAAATATTGAATTGACCCAGGGGGAATCTCCTTAGCCCTCCTTGGAAGTGCCACCCATGGACTGAGTCAAGTCTTGGGCTTCTACTACCAAACTTGCCAACGAATTGTCCAACTCATTACCACTTATTGATGAGAATATTGTGCCTCCTTTATGTCTTGATCCTCCCTTATGTCCTAAGGTTAATTTTGAGAGTACGACTATGTTAGAATGTCCCTAGATGGTCAACACTTATGGATTGGAAAGTTTGACTTCTTTTGGCATGGCCTCACATTAGTGAGCCATGTGGTCTCCTTACCCTCCATGAATTCGTGTGTAGAAACCCTTGGCTTGTGCCAAACTGTGGGCACACCTTAGCATGACCTACTAGACTAAGTTGTGCTTGTACATACTGTACATTGGAGTGTGATGCTTTATCTTTCTTTTTTTTGGTTTGATGTATGATGCAAGTATTTTTCATGCCTTATTTATGCCAAAATCCAAAAAAAAAATATAAAATTCAAAAAACCAAAAATATATGTCCTTTGTTTACCTCATCCATGTTTTATTTCTTTCATTATGTGATTTAACCGTGGGTCTAGACTTTCTAGATGGTTTTTATAGGATAGGGTTGTATTTTTACTACGACATCCTTTAGGCCCGAAGTATGTTTCCTCTTACTGGAATATAGGGGTAGGTCATAAATCACTGTCATCGATGCATTATTGACTGTCAGTGCCATCATTGTGCCTTAGGTCTGACCCAGTCAAGTTATGACATTAGCCACTCTTTTCTATGCACATCGTAGCTTGGAAGTAGAGCTTACATGTACATGAACACCCTAGTTTAACACCTTGTTTCCATATTGGTGTCCATGTAGTGATTTTTACTCCTTTTGGGAATCCCTCCGTTTGACCCGCCATGACCTAGAATCTGAGCCTCATGTCCTTTTCTTCATTATATTTATGGCTATACTCGAGGAGGATTCCATAGTTTTATCCCTTATGATTGTCACTTTTTATCAGCTTATTTTTGTAGAATGAGCCTTGGTCTCTTTCTTCCATCGTCATCATCTGATTGGCCCACCATATGATTTTAATTGGATTTTTACACTTTCTTGGAGGAACCACTACGATGAGTGGTCCTATTAGCCAACCTCTTATCCTCATTATTTCATGAGAAGTTCCATCATTACCGGAACCATTTTCTATTCTCTATATCACTCGTTCCTCCAAGAGGAGTTTTATTTAAGATATTTTTAGACTCCTTAAATTAGGAAAGATTTACAAGTGAAGTTGTCTCCTTCACACTTGCTAAACTACTTGAAGGGACTTCTACCTAGTATAAATTTAACCCTTTTCTAGACTAGGATATACTCGTTACGAAAGGAATACCTTAGTCTATTATGGCAAGGAGGTTCTCCCTTGTATAGTTTTATCCCTTTTTCAGGCTTGGGGGATAACTTTATGAAAAAATTAACTTATAATAAGAGAAGGGAGGGGACACTTATTTCCATTAGTCATCTTGGCTCCTTCCTCCCATTTTGAGCTGTAAGTATTATTGTAATGCATTTCAGCCATCATTTTCTTTTTTGACCTCATGCATTAGGGGGCATTTGTTATAACCCTATTTTCCACTCCATTATAGTGAGAGAAACCAAATATCAACTTACCTCAGTTGTTTGGCTAAAATTCATCCCTTTTCACCTTTTCTTTTACTTATATGAGATTTATCCCATGATAAAATGGTGGAATTACATGAGTGAGTTATTTCTCATAGTTAATTTTCCAAAATATTATAACTATGAGATAATAATTATTTAATAATTGAGATAATTGAGAGAAAAATTCATAATTGTGAAAACAGTTTCTAGAGTTTGTCATTCCCAAGGAGATCAACTTGACACACTTGTGTATGAGTTCGCTAGGGGTCCATTATTGTAGAAGTTTCTTAACTTCTCAAGCCCTTAGGTGTCTAGATACATTCTCCTAGAGGATATAATGATCCTATATAATCTCAACAAGAGGAAAGGGGGAGAGATCAAGTATCCAAGATATAGCACAAGATCTTTGTTGTATTGGGAGAGGAAAACATACTACAAGCTTGAGGAGAGCATCTCCTTTGCTGAAAGGTATACATTTGTTTTACTTTGCTTTTGGATTAATAGATACATGTTCCTATTCTATGTCCATGTTTTGAATATGTTTTATGCTTACATATGTTGTTTTTACAATGATAGACCCTCTACGGAAATACCATTGTTTGCTTGTTTGGTGGTGTTGTGTGTAGGGTGTTATTTTATTGCAGGTGGAATGAGATCTTCATGTGTAAGCATGCTTCCTCTACATTAGACCCAAGAGACTTCACTGATATGCGAGGATACCATGTTTCAACTTCTGATGTCCATCTTATCATGTTCAAGTGTTGAATGTATTTTTTTGTATAGTAAAGGATTAGGGTTTGAATATTTGATCTTTTTCATGATCACACACAAATCCAGGTAGATCATTCTCTGATCTACTGGGTTAAAAGTAATCATCTTGCTCTAGTAAAATTTTCCCGTAACAAATTTGTATTAAAAATATCATAAGATTAAGCAAAAATAATTTTTCTTAAAAATTATATGTTGAAATTAAGTGATTTTTTTTAATTGTAATCTTTTACATCAAAAAAGTTCAAGGATAATTTATAAATTTTTATCATTATGTTTGTTTATACATTTTGAGGAAACTCCTAGGGAATTTATTTTTTATTTCAAGGATAACTAATGTGGCCTATTATTTGGAAATCACAAACATTCAACCTTGAGCTAACCCATTAGACTATTAAGGCTTTGTAGCTTTGTAACTTTGAATAATTTTACAATACTTAAACCTATTATTATTGTGAAACTTGCATGGTCTTTCTAGATGTTTTTCTATGGTTCGATGATTAACGCAACTTTCCTTCTATTCATTGGCTTTGTGTTGATAATTTCATTAGCAAGATGATATGTACGATTTATAAGATTGGGATTAAAATGTGTGAAATGTTTTTTTCCTAATTTCTTATTATGTTTTTGTTGTGTTAAGAGGATAAAAAGGGGAAGTGGTGTTACCACTTGACTTTTGAAAAAATTTGAGAAATTCTGAAAAAAGAGAAAAAGAAAGAACCATGAACAAAGAAAATATGAACTACATGGATATAACTTAGAATAAACTTAAGGCGTTACCAAATGTTAGACAAGGCACATTTTTTTAGACTCAACCTTGTATTTAAAGACCATGATTGATTATATTGACTATAGTTACCATGGTTATAGTTGATCTTGATTGATTATTGAATGGTTGACAATGTTGAGTATGGTTCACTATCATTGACCATGCACATCAGTAACCATGATTGGCTATGGTTGATTAGCTTAACTATGGCTGACCCTGTTAACCTGGTTGCCCATTATTGAGAATGAATTTTCTTTGTCTCCCATGGTTGGATATGGCTTACTTTGGTTGACCTTGTTGATTATGTTCAACCCTTCACACAACTGGTGATGTTATTAGCAATGGTTGATTATATTGACTATATTTAACTATGGTAATGGTTGACCATATTGGTTATGGTTGACTAGGGAAAATTTTAAACACCCTTACATACTTATCTTAAAGTGTAGAAACCTTGGTGACTCTTATTGACTATTAAAATACCAACCATAAAAAATTTTGATGATATTTTTGTAAAAAATATTCATATTTCTAAGAATTTGATATGGATTATAGAAAATTTATTTTTTATTTTCATTATAAATCATTGAAGCAAATCCTAGGCCCCATGTAAGTTGGAGGAGGTTCATGATCAAATATTTTGGATACCACTATAACACCAAGAGTATATCTAATGATCGAATGCCACTATAACACAAATAGTATATCCAATAACCCACAATTCAAATACACCAATAATGTATGACTTAAAAAAAGTAGAGACATCTCATGCATTGGGGCACCTACTCTTCAAGCGGTATTGCAACGGGACAAACATGTCCCTTGGAATTGAACTTGGGTGGATGGTAGAACAAATTGTGCTCCCAACCACTTGAGATACCAACCTAGAACTTGCCATCATAGCAAATCCTAGGCTAGGGAAAACCCCAATATTGAATGGAAATATGATCTGCGCACCATTGTGAAGTTTTCATTAGGGTTGTGCAAGAATAGATGGATCTTGAATTCCCTTTGGACAATCTATTTCCCCCTTAAGTTTCTACCACCTTTAGCCCCTCCTATGGTGTGTAAACATAAGCCCTATAAGAACTAAACCCTGCACAAACTAATTGATCTACACCTCATAATATAATAAGAAAAAATTAAAAACATAAGTGAAATTTAACTGATGTATATATAAATGGATCACAAAATCACATATATAGATAACTATAATTTTCAATTTTCAAACTCACTTTCTATCACAAATTAGAAGTGCATCTTTTACACTTGGGTCTATTTGTATAACTACATAGTTTTATAGTTTCCCACTCAAATATTTTTTATTTATTTAATTTATTTGTTTATTTATTTTTATTTTTTTTCAAACCTTTTGATATATATATAACTAAATAAGTATTAATAAAATAAGTTTTGCAACATAACTGTTATTTGATTTTTCCTTCATTTTGTGGGATACTTTACAAATATACATTATTACCTCAATAAAAATGTTTATTGTGGAATAGGTATTTCACAATTTTAATTTAATTATTAAAATTATTAAGTAAATGTTAGAGATTTAGTCCTAGGTGGAAACTCAATTGGTGATAGAAGTGATGTGAAATAATGCAAACTAAGAGATCCAAGGTGCAATCCCCCATTCGTGACCTTTTCTACGGAGATGAGAACAAGTTGTAGGCCCTAGTGGTACTCTGTGTCACACAAGTATGATTTTGACCAAGTTTTTATTCCTCTGGGTTAAAAAAAATGTTAGGTGGTAGTGCTTTAACCTCCACAAATTTTTCTAGAATATTCATAATAGTATACACAAATTAAAGGTTGAGATTTATCTCCAAAGTAGTTATGCCATCTTTTCCATTTTAATTAAATTGATTAATACAAAAAATGACATATCAACAAGTGTCACATGAATGAAGTTATGGTTTTTAAGGCATGTGGTATTGATAAGCCATGTCATTTTTCCATGGTATTGTAACAAAGCTTATTTACAAATTAAGAATATCCATGGTAAAGTGGGGTTAAATATTCATGGTTAAGAATCTTGTTCCATGTTTTATTTTAAATTTATATATGTTTTTTTTATATATATTAATTCTTTTTATTATTTAATAATAATAATATAATCGTTTAAATTAATGTTATAATTTAGTGATTTTTAAAGATTTTTTAAATTTTAACAATGTGAAATGTATCACATAGTAAATGTTTATTATGGATGGATTCCTATCGATATTTACCATCCATTTAATTTATATGATCACTAGTCTTTACCAGAAACTTAAGCCTTATGAACAAATTTTTAATTAGTTTATAAAGAATTAAATTTGAATCAAATTAGATATATGACATGATTATAAGTATTTTATTTATAAAGACAAGGTACCATTAATTTATTTTAGATATAATATATTTTTTAAATGTTCAATAATTTAAAATATATGTTTATTCTTAAAAGATTATAAGTTCAAACCTAAAAGGATGGAATATGTACGTTTTAATAAATTTTAATAATCAAATTTATATTTAAAATATTTTTTATTTTATTTTAAAATAAAATAATCACATACACTAATAATATGTAATTTGATTATACCATTACAATTAAATTATTATTATTATTATTATTATTATTATTATTATTCAGATTTTGCAATGTAAGAGTAGAGGGTTAGGATATATAAGGGAAGAGATTCAAAGTGATAAACTCTTCTAGGGTTTCTCGAGAATGCATCATTGTTGAATGCAGATGGCACCCCATGGGCGGAAAGCAATAATTTCTCCTTCAATGACATTATAACAAGAAGAAATCTCAAGCGGGAAAATCAAAGACTCAATGACCCCACTCAGATGAGGAATACTAAAAAACCTTCAATAACTATAAAGGAATAGGGGGAGGAAGGAAAAAATGAAGGAAGTATAGAAAATCAACAAGTTAAAATTCCAAGAAGCAGAAGCACTTGCCTTCCACAAACAACAAAAAACCCCAATCTATGAAATCATATCAAACAAAGTGGGGGGAAATTACAATATGTGAAGGCCCATGCATTAATTTGCAAGTCCATGGGCATATGGCCCTCAGAGAGAATCCTCCTAGGTTGGATTCAGAAAAAATTGGCAAATAAATGGGGATATGGAACAAAAACTTGGTTCGATGGGCTTCTTCATAGTTCTCTTCAACAATGTCAAATATAGAGATAGAATATTCCAAGGAGGACCTTACTTCCTTAATTCCATAGGGATATATATGAAACCCTAGATTGAAATATTTAACACTAATAAGGAGGATTTCAACTCAACCCCAATATGGTTGCAACTTTACTCTCTATTGTAGTGATTTTCAGAACCAAACATCCTGGAGGGCATAGGAGGTTCCATCAAATTCTTCATCATGAGTTTAGAAACCACTAGACTGGTAGATATATGCCATATTCTATATTATGTATGTATTTTGATCTAGCTAAATCCATAAGAGAAAGCATTAAAATAAACCATCATGATGATGTCGAAAATGTCATGAAAATGGACATATATTTAGGGAATTCCCCCAAAATCAAACATTAAAGAAAAAAATGCAGAGAAATAGGAAGATGAAGAATAATTCACCTTTTAAGTGTCCAATAGGAAAAAGGAAGTAGGGAAAAGAGCAATGGATCCCTCAACATTGAAGGAGGAAAACAACAACAAATACTCAACCTTCCAAATGGAAAAAGAAAATCAACAACACCAAGCAGAATATCAAGTAGAAACTAGGAAGCAAGGGTTGCATCTCGAGAGTACCCACGAATAAGAACAAGAAGAGAATCAAGAAGCACAACTAAAAAAAATGTAGCATAGAAGATGTGTAAATGATTGTGGAAGTGCAGGAAGAATAAAAAAATTAAGAACTGGAAGGTCCAAAACTTAAAAATGTGGATGTGCAAAAAATAGCACATGAGTGGAAAACAAAAGAACTAGTCAACATATTAGAAGAATAGGTGCAATTGATAATAAGGGTCTACTTCAAAAATGAAAGAAGAGAAAGAAATAAAATTTCAAGTAACAACTGAAAACTCATCTATTCTTCTTAGGGGTTGAAAGTAACATAAACAAAGAGCATCTAAAGAGAGAAATGGAAGATAAAAATAGAGGTAGGAAAAGTAATAATTAGCTAAGATAGGAAATTGGGGACTACCTTGTACATTCCATAAGAGTTGGGCCAATGAAGGAGACATTTCAGTCTTCCCAATCTCAGCCTCCGTAAAAATTACATCATGGAACATATAGGGTCTCAATGGAAAATCCAAACAAACATTCCTAAAGAGACATATAAAAATAGAAAACCCTGATATAGTCATGCTACCAGAGACCAAATGTTCCATTAATACCCTCCAAAATATTTCCACAACCATGTGGAAAAATTGTCAAATCATAGCCAATGACACAGATGAAGCCTCAGGAGGTATAGCCATGTTGTGGAACCTTGATAGCATAACCATGCAAAAATATATATCCACAGGAAAAGACCATCATAGCCCAATTCCAATTGCTACGATTGAGAAAAGGGGATCCATAGCCAATGTCCATGGCCCTACTCTTCCCAAAGAAAAAAATCGTTTCATAGACAAACATCAAAACCTAGCAAACACTGTTAAAGATCATTAGTGGATTATAAGAGGATATTTCAACTTGATTAAATATTTACAAGAGAAAATGGGGGGCACTAGAAAGTTAGATGTGGAATGAAAACTCTTTATGGAGTTCCTGCAATCCTCGAAACTTATGGACCTAGAAACCAGTAATAGCACCTTTACTCGAAACAACAAAAGGGGAGGAGTTTCACAAGTAGCATCCCAACTAGAGAGATAATCTCAGATAGCCTCCTCCAATCGGATTGATTTTCCAAGAAACTATTTTACCCTACCATGGCTTAGACCATTGGAACATACAATTGTTTATATATTGGGTTGGGATACCAAAAAACAAACCCTTTTTCTTTGAATGAGACATCTTACCTTCAAAAACAATATTGAAAAATGTTGGAAAGAAGCAGATGTAATAGAAGGAAACACCGTGTATAAATTCCAGCAGAAGCTGAAAACCATAAAACAAAAACTCAAAGCATGGAATATTCAAGAATTTTGTAGCATACAGGAGAGAAAAATAAGGTTGGAACAAGAAATGGAGATAGTCCAACAGGAAATCATAGAAAAATGAAGAGTTGAGGAACTAGAAATGAAATAAACAAGCATACAAATGTAATTGGAAGAAATACTGCAACAAGAAGAAATTCTATGGAGAAAAATTTCCACAGTTCAATGGCGAAAAGAGGGATAAAGAAATGAAATTATTTTCCATAGTTCCATGATTCAACAGAAGAAAATAAATAGGGTCATCAATCTCACAAATGATTAAAATAAAATATTGGAAGGGCATGGAAAAATAACCTAAGAACTCAATCATCACTTTGGAGATTTTCTGACAAAACCCATAAGATATAGGAGTCAAGCGATAAGGAAAATAATTGATCATATCCCAAACATCATAACCCAAGACATAATGAGATGTTGATGAGGAAAATCACACTTGAAGAAGTAGAGGAAATAGTTATGGATATGCCCAAGAATAAATTGCCAAGACCAGATGGCTTCATAGTAGAGTTATTTCAAGAATGTTGAGATATGATAGGAAAGGATGTGATTCAATTAACATAGGACTCCAGAAGATCGACATCATTACTTACAACTATAGATTCCACCTTCATAACCCACATACCCAAGGGTGCTTAAGTGGAGACTCCTACTGACTTTAGGCTCATCATCCTCTGTAATGTCATCTATAAGATAATCTCTAATATCATAGCCAATAGACTCAAGCCTCTTAATCCCCTCATAACCTCTCAAGAAAAATGGGATATGTGGAAGAAAGGAAAATTCTAGGTAACTTAATTACTACTCATTAAAAAATGCACTCCCTCTTTTCCAACAAAACTCCTGACATGATCATCAAATTGGATATGTCAAAATATTTTGATAAAATGAGCTGGAAATACATAACTCATATGCTAAAATCCTATGGATTGGTGGAGTCCTAGATCTCATGGGTTATGAATGTCATTTCCAAAGCTTTCTTTTCCATCCTTTTTAATGGATCACCCTCACCCACCTTCTTTCCCTCACAAGGTATCAAACAAGGTGATCCTCTCTCTCCTTACATCTTCCATCAAATGGTAGAAGGTCTTGAAATGTTAATTAGCTATGAAACTTCTTTTCACTCCCTCAAAGACCTCCTAATTTCCTCCTTCCACCCATTGGTAATTTGTAAATGAAACTCTTCTTATGGGAAAACCCTCCACCAAAGAAGCTTCAAATTTCAAAGTAGTTCTCTTAGACTTTGCTAATGCATTTGTAAGTAATGTTAATTTAGCTAAATCAGAAATCCTTTTCTTTAGCACCCTGATTATTGTCCAAACCAATATCTCCATGTTGGCATTAAGTGAAGCTCCCTTCCATCCAAATACCTTGGTGTGCCCCTTGTAAAAAATCCCTTGAGAGTAAAATGATGGGAAGACCTTTTGCTAAACCGAAGAACAAACTTGTTGGACCTTTAGAGTCCTTAATTTGGCTATCATACTCGCCCTTTTTAAATATGTTCTCCAGGCCATTACCTTATATCACATATCCACTCTTGCAACTCTTGCATCTGCCCTCCACAAAAGTCAATCCATTGAAAGATCCTTCCTATGGGGAGGGTCCAAACAAGAGAAAAAATGGGCATTGGTTGCATGGGAAAAATTATGCAAACCTAAATCGGTATGATGGCTACGGGTCAAATATCTGTAAATATTAAGCCAAGAAATGGGAGAAAAAATGATCTATTTTTGTATGATTAGTTTTGTTGTGCTAATGAAAATTAGAGATTTATAAACATGTGCATGCTTATTGCTTCTTGTGCTGAGGTCTCATTAGCTATTTGTGCATACAGTCAGGTAAATTTCCTTAAGTTTAAAAATACATTCATGAACAAAATAGCTTCAGAAAACAATACTGGACAACAAATATTCAGAGTACAACAAACCATCAAAGAGACACATTAACACAATGTTTTGATGAAGGAGTTCACCCCTCCTGGGCTACATCTACTTGGTCCAACTTCCATGGCTTGGGCCTCTATATTAGCTCAATGTGGAAAAAATGTTGTTGACAAATCTCTATGGCTCCTGATATCTGCACCAATGTGTTCATAATGTCCAAATTAGCCAAGAACACCTTTTTCTGAGCTCAATTTGGTTGAAAATTGACTTCTCTAGGGCTCAGTCAATATTTTCCTACATTTTCTCCTCTAATTCTGGAACTTCTCCAGTTAACGCCTCTAAATTTGGTGGTAGGACTGAATTTGGGGGCACTGCTGAATTTACCACTAGTTTAAACTGTAGTTAATTAAGGCTTAACTGTGCTTAATTAATTCAAAACTAGATTAGCGCTAACAACATTGTAACCTCTGGTGCTTTGGTAAATTGTTCACATGTGGTGGTTAATGTCGTGGTTTTGGAGGAGTCTGTTTCCTTGACCACCGGGGTTATGGCCTCGTTCACATGTGAAACCGTTAACCATCACATTAACCGTTGGCCATAACTGTCGGACGACTACCCATTAGGTGTTATGGTTTGCGTTCACATGCTAACAATTTGCATAACTGTTTGGTTGAAGCCGCCGGAGTTACCATGACCATGGAGGTTTTTGGTATTGTGTTCACATGGGGGGAGGGTTGGCCTACATGTTGGCCCTCCCCTAACTGCCAACTTTCAAATGTTTACACATTAAATATACACCGCAAACGTTGTGTAGAGCATATGGTTAAGGCATGAGGTTTATATGCGGTAGGTCGTGGGTTCAACGCTAAATTCTGCCAATAACTTTTGTTCAAACATATATATCCAACCCGACCCTTGGGAGGTGCCACGTGGTGGGCTCTGAGCTTGCCACGTGGAATCCTTCTATTGGCCCAGAAATGCACCAATAAGAATGCGCCAACCAATCACTTGTACAAACCAACCAAATGACGACACTTGTCCATCCCTAGTGGCAACCTCCAGTTTTGCCACATGGCATTCTTCTATTGGCCCAGAAATGAACCAATAAGAACGTGCCAACCAATCACCTGTACCAACCAACCAAATGGCGACACTTGTCCATCCCTAGTTCACTGTTGACCAATACTGACCATGCTTAGTCACTTGCCACTTCAGCAATACAGACTGCTGGCTGTGCAGTGACTCGACATTTTTTTTGCAAATTTTGCCTGTTTAGCAAAGTGATCAGAACACAATAACTTTCTTATACGAAATTTGTTTTCAACAAAATGAGTTGCGTTAGGATCGTTTTTCTGAGACGGACGTGGTCGTTAAAGTTTCGAGCCAATATACGAACTTTTATTTTTGAGCTAAATACTGAGCACCTGATCAAAAAACTTGGTGGAGATGGATTAAAAATCCGTAAGATTTGTGGCACAAAATTTGGAAAAATAAATATGTCCCTAAGAATAACAATAATTAAATTATATAATTGCATGGACAGCTAAAAGGATCATACCTATGGAACCAAGCCTAGAGCAACAAGCATCTCATAGAGGAACCCAACTTTTGGGAAATTCGTAGTGGGAACCTTGCACTATTTTGGGAAGACACTTGGGAATAGTAGCCAAAGCTAGAACAAAAAAAAGTCATAATAAACATCAAATCGAAGCCACAACAAGAAGGAAAAATTCTAGTCAAACAATATTGGAACCAACCAATAGAATAAAATCAATGGAGACAATGGGAAAAAATAAGACAAAGTCTCCCAAAAAATGATGTGGCTTGACATCAAGTTCTGGAAAAAGGAATTGAGACTCAAAAAAACTAAAATTATCAATGGGGATAACATTATTTGATGGGGGAAAAATCACAAAGGTAATTTCAATCTCAAAGAAGCATATAACATACTTGTAGGTACAAAAGATCAAAATGAGGAAAATAAATGGAAAATATTATGGAAAGCACAACCGTGGCCCAAAATAACAATATTCATATGGATTCTATTAAAAACTAAAACACTAATGTGGGACAAACTCCAAAAAAGAGGCTTCCAAGGTCTAGAACAATGCCATCTATGTTGCTCATATATAGAAAGCAAAAAACATATATTTAATGACTGTCAATTTTCCTCAGAAATATGGGACAAAATGACTATGATCTCTAGGAAAAATGACAAGAACACAACTAGCATAAAATCCACACTTGAATAATGGATACATGCACCATTCAAGAACAAGATTATCATCAGAGTCTGGTAGCTTTTCCCGAGATTCATAGTCTATGAAATATGGAAAGAACACAATAAAATAATATTCAAAAATAAAAAATAACAACTAAACCAAGTATGGAAAAATATTATGATGAAGAATGTCAAGGAATAATTCTAGTCTACCTATGGACCACTCAAAACTATTAATGTAAGTTATGAGAATCAACTATATTCAGACTCATGGGACTGCACTAGTTAATTACAAAAACCAACGCCACATCAACCCTCGTGGCCAAGAAAACCTCAACTAGTGACAACCCCCACCACATGGATTCATCAAATTAAACTTTGATGTAGCCTCTAAAGGAAACCTTGGTCTAGCCAACTATGGAGGAGTATTTTGGAATAAGTAGGGTAGAATACAACATGTATATGCTAGAGCCCTTAGCTATGATACTGACATTGCAATATAATTATATGTTGTTGAGAAATGTTTAAAATATCCAATAGGATAAACATAGAAAGACTCATATTAGAAGAGGATTCTAAAAAAATTATCAACATGATCAAGAAAATCCAAAGTGGATCCAACCCGACCAAAGTAACAAACAAATGGAGACTATTAGCTAGCCTAGAAAAAATAGTTGGGAAAACTACAAATTTCAATGTAATCATTTCCCAACATATCCTAAGAAGTGGTACTAAACTATCAAACAAGTTACAAATGAAACGTCGACTTAAAAATGAAATTGTGGGTCATATTCTAGATCATTCTATCTTGATGATGGGTCATGTTTTGGACTCAAAATGTTGACTTACAAATGAAATTGTGGCTCATATTTCAAATAATTTTGTCCTAATGATGGGTCTTATACTTGAAACATCATTTTTTTTGTAAGTTCTGCAATGATGAGGCTAGATAATGGTCATGACCAAGAATAACACCCGAATAGGGTGAGGAATTGAACCAATGACTTAACATCTAGGAGTGCCTTAACAACACACCTCATAACTGTCTATGCAAGACCCATGTACAATAAAAAAATCAACTTACAAATGAAAATGCGGATAATATTTCAAATCATTCTATAGAAATTATGACTATAGATTAACTTGATTATGCCATATAACTAAATAAAAATACTTAATCTACTTCTACAATCAAACTTGCGGAAGCTTAATAGATTTGAGCAAGATCAAGCGGAACACATATAACTAGAAGAAGAATCAATGCACATGAAACACATAAAATACTCAGGGGAAAGCCTCAGCTAAAATCCCACTATCTGTATTATCATACAAGGTGGAAATACATCAAGATTACACAAAGCCTTAACTCTCACAACTAGCTAGCTCTCAGTGCAATCCTCCTGGATGCTCACAGGCAAACAAGGCTTCTCACAAACCTTCTCCTTAGCCCTCCAAGCCTCCTATTTCCTTGCGGTGTTTCTCTTGGGCGATCCTATTGTTACCAAGTGTAACACTGATCTCACACCTTGTAAAATTGCGCAATCCTCAAGGAACCTTATTCCTTCTGCATGGATGAGTTTCCTTTATAGGAAAATTCTTCCAATTGATACTACACCATCCCTGTCTTTAATCTCAACTGGGTCTTTCTCTAAATAGACATACATGAGTTATTTATGAGAGAATCTTCAGTTATCTGGAGTACACTAGTTTGATGCATGCATGCATTAACTGACTGAACTCACAATTTGTTCCTCAAACTATTTGGAACTAATTTAACTGGACATAACTCAGTTAACTGAGCTAACTAATTACAACTCAAATATAACTCAATCTTATCTCCTTAATTAAGGGATAATCTCCTTAATTAAGGGATAATCTCCTTAATTTAAGGGATAATTGTTACATGACTTTAGAAAGACTTCTAACTTGAATTTCTCCAACTAATTAATCCATAATGAATGAATTAATTATTTTTCAAGCAGCTGGTGAGTCGAAATTCGAATTTTAATTCAAGGAGAAATTAAAATTGGAATATTCTTGTTGCCACATTTAAACACTCCCTCTCAAAAAGAAACGGATTATCTTCCACCCCTATCCTGTCTCTATGGAACTTGAATTTACACTTTGACAATGCGTTAGTCAAAATGTCAGCATCTTGCTCCTTGGTCGAAATATACTACAACAACATGATCCTCCTTGCCACACAGTCTCTGAGATGATGATACCAAATGTCGATGTTCTTGGACCTGTTATGAAATACTAGATTCTCAGAGAGTTTGGTATAACTCTGATTATTACAATAAATCACAGTTGGATCCATCCTCCAATCAAACAAACCAACTAGAATTTTCTGCATCCAGATGGCCTCACATGCTGCTTGACTTGCAGCCATATATTCAGTCTCTGCTGAGCTGAGTGCAACTAACCTCTATTTCCTGCTATACCAAGAAACTGCAACTGGCCCAAGGTTGAAAATTCCTCCTGATGTGCTCTTCCGATCTGATGGACTCCCTGCCCAATCTACACTAGTGAAGCCCTGTAGCTTCACTCCCTCTGTCTACCTGTACCATAATCCATACTGAGATGTGCCTTTGAGGTATCTCAAAACATGTTTAGCTGCCTTCCAAAACATCTTGGTAGGTTGAACCATAGCTTGACTCAGCTGGTTCACCGCATAACACAAATCTGGTCGTGTGTTCACTAAGTACATCAGTGAACCCACAAGCTGCCTATACACATTAGCTTCTACTACTTCTCCTGAAGTAGCATACTCCTTCCTCCAGTTACCTGCTAGAGGAGTCTGCATGGGCTTGCACTTCTCCATGTGGAATCTCTTGAGTATCTCATTGGAAAACTTGCCCTGAGACACAAACAACTCCCCATCCTTTTGCCACACTTCCATGCCAAGGAAGTAGTGCATGAGACCCATGTCTTTCATCTCGAATTCTCTTACAAGGTCCTCCTTGCAAGACATGATCAACTGATCATCACCTGTTAATATGAGATCATCAACATAAAGAACAATGATCAATGGCTTACCTTTCACAATGATGTGATATAGGTTCGCATCCACTTCACTCTTTGTGAAGCCCAACCCGGTGAAGTAGTTGTTGATCCTGGTGTACCAAGCACGAGGTGCTTGCTTCAGCCTATACAAAGCTCTCTTGAGTTGGTACACATGCAACTCACGATCGAAGGTCTCAAAACCTTCCGGCTTCTCTATGTACACCTCTTCCTCAATCTTTCCATTAACGAATGCAGTCTTCACATCCATCTGATGGATCTTCCAACCCATCTATGCTGATAGTGAAAACATCGATATGATATATGAGTACCTTGTGGCAGGAGCAAAAGTCTCATCATAGTCGATCCCCTCGACCTGTGAGAAACCATGGGAAACAAATCTTGTCTTATGTTTCTCCACACTACCATCAGCAACTTTCTTTACCTTGTAAAGCCAACGGGAACTCACAACTGACTTGTTCTCTAGTCTTGGAACCACATCCCAAACACTTTCCGAACTATGGAGTCACACTACTCCACCATAGCATCAACCCAAATTGGCTGCTGCACTGCTTCCTCAAAGGAAGATGGCTTAGTCTCAATACATTCCCCAAAAAGGGCCATGTATCCAGTGTACCTATCAGGTAACCTCCTCTATCTGTGCTGAGAAGATGGTTCTCCCACATTCTCTCTTGTATCTGACAACAATCTGTCAGCTTCTCTTGTGCGCTTCCTTCCATCTTTGGAAGACTCTGCTTGAGTGGATGTCTCCACTCCTAGAACTTCTGCATGTGGCTATTCCACATCAGTTTAAGGCTCCTCCTCCTTAGGAACCAAAATTTCCTCCACAACCTATAGTTGGAGCTCCCTCTCAAGGGAAACTGGCATGACCTTCTGCTCATCAACCTTGAGATCTCTGCGAACCACTATCCTTTGACTGGTAGGAAAGTACACCCGATAGTTCTGAGGTGTGTCAGTGTACCCCACAAGTATCCCCAACTCTGTTGTCTGCTCAAGTTTCTTCTGGGCATACTTGGTCACATGGCAATATACCGATGAGCCAAAGATCCTGAAGTGACCCACATCTAGTCTCTTCCCAGAGAAAGCTTCTTCTAGTGTCTTCATCCAAAGTATGCGATGCGGGCTTTTATTCTGCAAATAGATCACTGTGTTGCATGCCTTAGCCCACAAATGAAGTGGTAGGCCTTGGTCATGCAACATCGCCCGAGCTGCCCCCACAATCATTCTGTTCTTCCTCTCGGCCACCCCATTCTGCTATGGGTTATGAGGTGTCGTCAATTCCTGTTTAATTCCTTCCGCTGCACAAAAGTCCTTAAACTCTTGAGAGACATACTCTCCACCATTGTCGCTTCTCAAGGCCTTGATCTTCTTCCCTGACTCTTTCTTAACCAAAGCTTTGAACTCACAAAAATTTGAGAAGGTTTGGTCCTTCTTCTGCATGAAATAAATCTAGCATTTACGAGAAAAACCATCAATGAAAATCACATAATACATTTTCTTCATAGTGGATGCTATCGATAATGGTCCACACAAATCAATATGAACTTGCTCTAAGATTGCTTCAGCTCGACTGTCTCGATAATGAAAGGAAGACTTGGCATACTTTCCCAAGGTACAACCTTTGCACATGTCCATTTTCGCAAGTTTACCTTTGGGAAGTTCGATAGAGATCTGCTGCATTATCTTCAAGGCCCCATGATGCAAGTGGCCCAACTGCCTATGCCATAACTCGCCAATGTCTTGCATTTGCACCAATTTTGCTTTTGAACTCAATGCAGCAGAGTCATCTACCTCTAGTTTATAGAGATTCTTCACTCGAATCCTAATCCTCTTAGTTTGATCCATGGCTATGTGTCTCAGGAACACCTTTCCTTTACTGAATACAACATCATAGCCTTTGTCCTCCAACATCGTGACCGATACCAAGTCCTTCATCAGTCCAGGCACATACTTCACATCTGTCAAGGTGAGAGGAGATCCATGCTCCCTCTGAAAAGCAACCGTGCCCACTCCTGAAACACTATACTTCCCGTCGTCACCCATATCTATGCGCATCTTGAGGTCTTTCTCCTCTAAGGTACTGAATAAACTTTTATCACCAGTCACGTGGAATGAGGCTCCACTTTCAAGATACCAAACACAACCCACCATTGATGAAACCATACATGCGATGAGGGTAAAATCCAATTCAAACTGAGAGGCTAATGCCTTACATTTTGATCCTTTCGAGGATCCCTTCTTGGATTTCTTCAATGGGAAATTAGTTGCATAATAGCCCACCTCATGACAATTAAAGCATCTCACTTTAGATTTGTCAATCTTCTTCCCTCCATGAGAAGAATTCGATTTGGAATGGGAAGCCTTCCCTTTCCCTTTCCTTGCCTTACCTACTAAAGCCAGATTTTCTTCATCATACTTGGATGAAGAACCATCTCGTGTGCTCCTCCTGATCTCCTCCTGCATGAGATCCGACCACAGTCGTTCCCAATCCCGTAGTTTCTCCCTTCCATTCACAGAGTCCTGGTAGCTATTCCAACTCTTTGGAAGGTCGAGGAGAGTGAGACTCACCATATCTTCATCACCAATAGTTATTCCCACGCTTCCAAGCTCATCTCTACATGTGGTGAGCTTGTTCAGATATGTGGAAATAGTATCGTCGTTCTCCATCTTGATTCTCCGAAGCTTATCCTTGAGCGCCAGTTTCCTTTGGTGGCTACTGTTCTGGTAGAGGTCCTTCAATGTCTTCCACATTGAATATGGAGTATCCTTCCCATGGAGACTCGAGACAATATGGTCTCAAACTCTGTCAAGGATGATCTGTCTCGCCCTTGCCACACACTTCTTCCACTCAGCAACTCTTGTGCATTAGTTGAAGCTAGCTTTGGGATTTCTCGATCAATGAAATCCTTCAAGCCGTTTTCTTCTAATACAGCCTCCATGTGATCTTTCCATGCTCTGTAATTCGAGCTTCCATCCAAGGCATACTCGAGTCTCAAGCCATAGAACGCTATTGACCAACCTGAAGTATGAGATGAATTCGATTTGTACCTGCAACCAAGAACTTCAAAATTCGAATTTCCCTTCTTAGTATATTGTTCACAGCTTCGATCACCTTTTCTCTGATGCCATGCGGAAATTCTGACTGTGGATTAACCTAATTCTGCAATATAACTAAAGCAAAATACTTAATCTACTTCTACAATCAAACTTGCGAAAGCTTAATAGATTTGAGCAAGATCAAGAGGAACACATATAACCAGAAGAAGAATCAATGCACATGAAACATAGAAAATACTCAGGGGAAAGCCTCAGCTAAAACCCCCACTATCTGTATTATCATACAACGTGGAAATACATCAATATTACACAAAGCCTTAGCTCTCATAGCTAGCTAGCTCTCAATACAATCCTCTTGGATGCTCACAGGCAAACAAGGCTTCTCACAAACCTTCTCCTCAACCCTCCAAGCCTCCTATTTCCTTGCGATGTTTCTCCTGGGTGATCCTACTATTACCAAGTGTAACATTGATCACTCACATTGATCTCACACCCTGTAAAACTGCACAATCCTCAACGAACCTTATTCCTTCTGCATGTATGAGTTTCCTTTTTAGGAAAATTCTTCCAACTGATAGTACATTGTCCCTGTATTTAATCTTAACTGGGTCTTTCTCTAAATAGAAATGCATGAGTTATTTATGAGAGAATCTTCAGTTATCTGGAGTACACTAGTTTGATGCATGCATGCATTAACTGACTGAACTCACAATTTGTTCCTCAAACTGTTTCGAACTAATTTAACTGGACATAACTCAGTTAATTGAGATAACTACTTACAACTCAAATATAACTCAATCTTATCTCCTTAATTAAGGGATAATCTCCTTAATTTAAGGGATAATTGTTGCATGACTTCAGAAATACTTCTAACTTGAATTTCTCCAACTAATTAATCCATAATGAAAAAAAATAAATCTCAAGCAACTGGTGAGACTAAATTCGAATTTTAATTCTCAATTTTAATTCAAGGACAAATTAAAATTGGAATATTCTTGTTGCCACATTTCAACACATTATGTCCTAATGGTGGGTCCTATTTTGGACTCAAAATGTCAACCTACAAATGAAATTATGGATCATGTTCCAAATCATTCTCTCCTAATGATGAGTCATATTTTGGACTCGAAACATTGAATTACAAATGAAACTATGGATCATATTCCACATTATTCTTTCTTAATGATGGGTCATGTTTTGGACTTGAAACTTTAAGTTACAAATGAAATTGTGGATCATATTTCGAATCATTTGGTCCTGATGATGGGTCTTGTTTTGGACTTGAAATGTTGACTTACAAATGAAATTGTGGATCATATTCTGGATCATTTTGTCCTGATGATGGGTCTTATTTTGGACTTGAAACTATGGATCATATTTTGGATCATTCTGTCTTGATGATGTGTCTTGTATTTGACTTGAAACATTTCCTTACAAATGAAACTTTGGATCACATTTCGGTCAGTCTATCCTAATGACGAGTCCCATTTTGGACTTGAAACATCAACTTACAAAAGAAACTGTGGATCATATTCCAGATCATTATGGCCTAATGATGGGTCTTGTTTTGGACATGAAACATTGACTTACAATGGAAATGTGGATGATATTCTAGATCATTTTGTCCTATTAATGGGTCTTGTTTTGGACTTGAAACATCGACTTGAAATGAAACTGTGGATCATATTCTAGATCATTCTTTCCCGATGATGGGTCCTTTTTTAGACTCAAAATATTGACTTAGAATTGAAACTATGGATACTATTCTAGATCATTATGTTATGATGATGGGTCATGTTTTAGACTTGAAACATTTACACTTTGGATCATATTCTAGATCAATCTTTCATAGAAATGGGTCTTGTTTTGGACTCAAAACGTCGACTTACAAATGAAACCATGGATCATATTCCAGATCATTATGTCTTGATGATGGGTCCTGTTTTGGATTCAAAGCATCAAATTACCAACGAAACTGTGGATCATATTTCATATCATTCTATCTCGATGATGGGTCCTATTTTGAACTCAAAATGTTGACTTACAAATGAAATTGTGGATCATATTCTCGATCATTCTATCTTGATAATGGGTCTTATTTTAGATTCAAAACGTTGAATTATAAATGAATTTATGGATCATATTCCATATCATTATATCCTCATGATGGGTCCTATTTTGGACTCAAAACATTGACTTACAATTGAAACTGTGATTCATATTCTAGATTGAATGAAACAATGGATTATATTCCGAATCATTTTTTCTTGATGATGGGTCTTGTTTTGGACTCGAAATGCCAACTTGAAAAGGAAACTATGGATCATATTCTAGATCATTATGTCTTGATGATGGGTCCTATTTCAGAATCAAAACATTGACTTACAAATGAAGCTATTGATCATATTCTGAATCATTCTATCCTGATGATGGGTCCTATTTTGGACTCGAAATTTCAACTTACAAATGAAACTATGGATCATATTCCAAACATATTCTCTTCAAATTCTAACCACAAAATCTTACAAACAAGTTAGCAAATGAAAGACTTGACTACAAATTTGAGGTTCTGGTTTCAAACTAGATGCAACTGACTTTAGAAAAACTAAAATAAACCCGCAATAAAATCATACATAAATACTTTAATCGTCACGGGGGTTGCCCATCTACAACAGTATATAAACCTTGATACAATTGTACCATGAAATAATAAAAGGAAGCAGGTTGCCTCCACCTAGCAACCTACATGGCCACCCCACCATTGTGCATGATGGAACAAAATTGGAAACTTAATTTTTGTAACACTAGCACATACCTGGAGTGTGCAAAAAATTGGGAAGGTATAAAGTTGTAATGGTCTGCACATTTAAGGACACAAGGGATTAATCATGGATGAATATAGGTCAAGGCAAGCCCATCATGCAAAGAAATGAAAAGAAGATGAAGGCTTGGATACTAAGAAATGTCTCAAATAATTTATAACAAGCTAGCCATGGAAGAGAGTGAGCAAACGTGGTGACTCTAGCTTGATAATGCTAATTCATGGAGCATAAGAGGCCAAAGGATATGATCATTCTTGTCTATCTCAACAACTCGAGGTTGATCTCACCTTTATGCGTAATTCATCATAGTGGGACCTTCTCTCACAATTTCGATTTTTTTTTCTTTTGCCCTACAATTCTATCTTGATTTTGCATCATTTTGAGTCAGGTTCTTTATCTTTTATGGGCTTCTTTGGCATTTGAATTTCTGTCCCTTTTCTAAGGCATGTGTATCTGGGAGGTTTCTTTCTTCCTACAACTCTCTGAATCCCCCCCCCAAATCTTTGTTTTCTCCTTGTTAACCATTAGTTCTCTGTATAGGCTCCCCTCTTGGCCAAGCCCATCCTTCGTTGCTTCATTATTTTGTTTTCGCTTATCCCTCCTTCTCCAAGTCCTCCTTTATCTCTCCCTGCTCGTTCTTCATTCTATCCACTTGTTTCCCCCACCCCTACTCTATCTATTTATTTCCTTGACCCAAATATAGTTAGGCATCTTCTTGTTAGGCCATCTCATTGTGGCAGAAGGGAACAACATGGGCCTCCCCCCTCTCCCAAATTTTGTCCCCTATCTCTTCGAGGCTCCCAAGCATAATCTTCTTCCATGGAAGCCATGGAGAGATATAGGGATATCATCCATGAAGCTATCTAAAGAGAAATATCTAATGTAGAGGTGCAATCCAGACAAACCCGAAGGTTCATCCCAGACACAGACGTGGACCATGAGAGAAAATATTGGATACCAAATGTAGGAAACTCCACCAAAGGCAACACTTCTAATTATATGCGGACTATCAACCTATACTAGCACACAAAAAATCTAATGGGAATAATCCTCACAAAAATGGATGACACTCAATAGGAAATGGTCATTTATATGGTTGAGCTTGTGGAAAAAATAGATAGCATTAACATCAAAATCATGCCCTTGACTAAGAGAATCACATGCATAGATCCCTCAACGTCAAACACATATGGAGAACCCCAACTTCTAGATCAGGCAAAAAAATGAGCATAATGAAAGGTTGCATGGCACATGCTCATGCTCATAGTATAATTTCTAACAATGCAACAATGTATTTTAGTTCATGTAGTATTTTCCTTGCAAATCATTTTACTTCTTTTGTCTCGTCAGTTCAAAAGAGCATGAATAACAAGAACAATCTTAAAGTTTTATGTTTATGCTACTAGTCCAATTTCCCCAATGACAAACTAATAACACGGATCAATATTATAAATTTATATTTTTAATAGTACTATAAATTCTTTGAGCTTAGAAAAATATATATATATATGAATAATATAAAAAAATTAAAAACATATAAATCTATAAAAACTTATATTTATTTAAAAAAAATAAAAAAATATAATATACTTATATTATATCATTAAATTTTGTAGGAAATATTTTAAAATAATAGAAAAGTAAATAAAACTACGTAGATGGATTAGTATCTTAGTTTAAAATGTAAATATTTTAATGATTTTAAATGTAAACTATTTAATAAAATATGAAAGAAATCATGGATTCAAAAAATAAAGGTTATAAAATGAATTATATTTAAAAAAATATTGTTATTATATTAATATTATTTTATAAGTATCATTTTATTTATTTATTTAATCATTAAAATAAATGTTTTTATTTATTTTTATCAGAGGAATCAATAATTAGGTCACTTTCATATTCCCTTGATATGGGTTGATTATGACTACTATAAGAATCGGCAATTTCCCTTTTTTCTAAAAATGATTTGCTTTAAATTTATATTTTACAATTGTGTTACCTTAAAAATCACCAAATTTTATAGACTATTGTTAAGTAATTATAGATATACATATTGCATATTATGGACTAGTAAGATTCACCAGAATTTCTAAACTTTAAGATAAACTTCCATCCTGAAAATTTTTATTGGCCTACGTATACCCCTTCCACAGACACGAGAAAGTCAGAAGAATTAAACCTCAAATATCTTGTTACATAACACTTATTTTCATTACACTTGTCGATTAAGAAGTGTTACTTCCATAAACAACTTGTCGATTGAAAAGTGTTACTTCCATAAACTGTTTTTTTTAATCAAATTTTATTTATACATATTTTTTAAGTTAATTTATCCATTATAATATAAATTGTAATGTAAGAGGCGTATATATATCTTATCTACAAAATAGATAACTCACTAACTCATTATTTTTATTATATCTCTTATTAAATATATTTTAAGTTGATGATATAATTGACTTCAATGTAATATCACATTGCAATATTACAAAGGTCATAAAGTTGACTTTGTTATGATGTCACATTTAATGTGATATACCTTAGTGGTATGTCACATTGAGACACTTCCGGAGTAATATTATGGTTGACAATAGGGCTATCATATTACAACCTTTATGTAACCTTTATAAGTCTCAACTACAACAATCACTAAGAAACCACTAATACGACCATCAGAGAGTCCCTACTCTTTAAAATGCTATAATTGGTTCCACAACAAATGCCTTTTTGGGAATGTGTAAATCAAGAGATTATAAATATGATAATTTTTCTAAACAAAATCATAAAATCCTTTAAACATTAAAAAAGGAATTACCAAAAGTGATATAAGCTTTGTTGAGCTTCACTCTTGAAAGTTGTCCTTTGCCAACTTTCATTCTTGAAAATTGTCCTCGATGCTGCATAAACTCTGCAAGAATATGAAAACATAATAGTAAGAAACATGGAATATAACTGTGGGATTTAAATGCAAACAACTGGTCAAATCTAACACCAATACTCAACTTACATGCCTAATGTCATGACCGTTAAGACACCAGAAACCTCAGCTCCAGTTTCAGCCTGTAATGGAGTGATCAGAAAAATGTAATCTAAAACAATAGTCAACAATAGTCATCTATGGGAATGAATAAATAATAAAATTTCAGGGAAATATGCTTCCCTAAATTTCATCCTCCTAACCAATAATGAAAATAAATCAGTTTTTTTAAATAATTAGTATTTTGATTATTAAAGTAGAAATTATAAAGTTTTCTGTAAACTAGAAACAAAATAAAGTCACCCTTGAAAACTTGAAGAAATATTTTGATACATTTTATAACTTTTAAAACATTAATAAATAACCATTTTAAATATACACAAAATGTCTTGCCTATATCCGTAATTTAGTGCAAGGTTATGTTTAAGTTGCAGGATTTGATTAGTGCAAGCTTATGTTTAAGTTGTAAGATTTTCTAAGTCAGAACAGCCACAAGTCACGTGGCTTCAAATTCTTATATGCATCATACCAATCCCATGGAAATTTTTTTTGGGTGCAAGATGGATACCTAATGTAGAATTGTTTTTGATGTAACATGGGTATCTTATGGAAAATTGTTTAGAGTTTTTGATACACATGGTAGAAATTGATCTTTATGTGCCCTTTAAAACCTGTCCTAATGTGTCACTTTACAAAATAGGGTTAACATACTTTGGTTTGTGTGCACTAAAACTTTAGTGTAAGAAACTTTGTGGTTGCTCTAAAACTTTAGAGAATTGCACTCCGTGTCGTTTTTTGGTTTTTTTTGTTCTTTTTTGGGCTACAAAGAGCCTAGTGACATGATAAGTCCTTATGAAATAAATATCATGAAACCCTAATGACTTGAAAAATATCAATAACTAAGAAGCACAATCCAATTGAAACACAAATTTTTGAAGAGGGTGACAAAATAATTGACATAGGTCTTGGGCTAACCTAATGGAATTTGATTTTAAAAAATGTATAATCTGAGTTGTTCAATGTCTCATTTGAGATGTCACCTTTCACAATACAAAAGGATAAATGAGTATTTCTCATGAGTAGTTGATATGTAAGCTACCATGGATACTTTATTGAAGAGTTTGTCACAACAATTGTGATAAAATAATGTGAAATCTATGCAATGAAGGTTAAATTCCTTTAAATTCCATATTTGTTAATTATTGAATTTTTTCTTATGCATGAAATATATAAAATCCGAAAATTAGAACACAAATAATACTATCACACACCATCCAAAATGAATATAAATATTTGCTCCAAGAATCTCTTATAAGCAAACCCCACTAGAGGGTGAGACTGCTTTGCTCTCTTTTCTCTCTGGAATGGAAAAATACAAGTACAAAGGAGAAGAAGGCACTCTCTATGGATTTACATGAGACCTGTGGCATATTAGGATAATATAGAACACTAAGTCCCTGTTATGCTCTCTCACTCCCACTCTTAGTTTCTCTACTCTACTATGGAACATGATACAATCAATTATAATGGAACCCCTTCTCCTCATAGTGCTCTAGTTTTAACATAGGTTGATAACCAACTAGAGGCCAGCTTTGACTCCTTCAACTCTCAACTAGAGTTACAACTTTAACCTTTCTAGAGTCTTCTTCAAAGTCCCCACATGCATGAGTAAGGGGCTAACATAACATCCACTTGTACCATCATGGGAAAACATGGTAGGTCAAATTGAGGGAGGCATAACTTATACATAACAACTCCAATTGGCATGATTCTTACATTGTTAGAAAGGTCTATAACTGTAGAATAACATCACATGGTCTAGTTCATAGGTGGGAGAGCTTTGAACCAAAAAATCATTGGTTAATTTCTCAAAATGGACCCATAAGGTTTTAGACCCCAATTATCCAAATTGGGACTTGCCACGAACAATGACCCTACAAGCCGATTCCTCCAAATTTTCAACTTTGAAAGCATCAAGATAGATGATAAACAATATAATGATCTAATCTATGATCATACCTCCCCATTTTGGGATGATTTTGGTCCTAAAAATATTTTATTGAATGAGGTGAGAGAATTTTTCCTCTACCTTCTCCTTGGAGTACAATTTTTATTTTCCTAGAGTTGTCCTTTTAGCCCAATCTACCAAATGTGATGTTTCCCCTATCTTGTAGCTCTAGACCTCTTCTACAAAATTGTGTCCTCCACCAACTCTTCATAAGCATCTAGAGCTAACTCCTCTATGGAAGCGTGATCCAAAATGGATCCTAAAACCTCTAAGTCTTCATGTATATTAACTATCAGAAACACTATCGCAAGGGAAAAAAGTGAAAGAATGGCAGAAAATAGAGCTATCGGAGGTTCAAATGCCACTGCACCTGTTAACACCCAGGTTGTTCCCTATGACTCCCAAGGGAATACGGCCGGGGTAACCACTAACCAATCTTTGGATCACTGTTTCTAGCCAAACTGTGATCAGAGAGGGCTCTCTCTTTATGATTTGTAACTGTTTATGATAGGGTTTTAGGCTAGCTATCATACACTGGTTTTGTTTATGTTTTGGTTGATGAAACTCCTTTTAGATTCTAGTGATGTAGTTTTCAGAGAGGTTGAGTACCATTGGGCAATGGAGTCTGTGGCTATATGTGTTTGAAATTTTGAGATGAAAGATGGAACTTACAGGGCCATTTGAGTGTTTAATAGAACAGATTTTTTGATTAAATGGCTGGAAACAGGTAACACAAACAGTGAAAGCATTTAAGAATTTTCACTTATTGTCTATATTTCCAACAGACAACTTTAAGAGGAGAAAGACGGAGGTCTCAGGGGCAAAAATTGAATCCCTGAGAATGCCTATCACAGTAAAAGACACAGTTTTGAAATGCAGCAATTAAGAATTACAATTCTGTCACTGTATCTGAGGAAAACATGTATAATAGCTCAGTTTGAGTCCAGGGTAAACATGGTTAAATCCTGGGACTATCCTTTCACCTTGCTATCAAGTGTAATGCATTTGAACAACAAAAGAGAACAAAAGACTCGAAAACATATAACAAAGAGATGTGAGAATACTTGCTGTTTTATGCAACACCCTGGAATCCTGTAACATTCATCTTTCACCACAATACATCAAAGAACACCAAGCCTTGGAAATTCCATTCTTCCTTTGTATTACTTCTCTGAAAATATTACAACGATCAAGAGCTCTTCAAAAGAAAATTGCAACAACCCCTTCAACTGCTGTGAAGGGTCAATATATACTTGCGGTGATTTACAAAATATCTGAGTTCTGAGTTATCTCAGATTTTACATTCTTACCAACTACTTAAGATATTATGACCAAAATTTAATACAGCATTGATTACAGAGTACAGGCATTTCAATGCTCTGTCAGAAGATATTTTAGCCTTTGGGAACAGCTAAGTCGGTCGAGATATTCTGAATAAATGCTGGAAGATCTGTCTTTAAGGCTTTGTACGCTGTATCCTGGACTTGTCACCTGTGATTGTGACTGCTGCTTGTGGTGAGTCAATGGTCCTGCTGAGTTGGCTCAGCCACTGCCTCTTCTCTGTAGATATCTTTCTTCAAAATTGTGCCTGCGCATGTATGCTTATTTGCCTGTAGAAATGGCGTTACTGATTCTGGCCTGACAAAACTGTCTGTGTCAAATTTCTCCAGGCATCCTGTGTGGGCAGTTGGTGTGCTAAGATTGCCCCTAGAGTTTCATCTGCTTCTGTGAATTTGAAGAAGTTAGGTGGTGTATCAAACAGATGGTCAACTTCATTCATGAGGAAAAACAGGTTCTCCACTCTGTCATACATACTCTGCCCGGTGGCTGGCCCTGGCTCTGCTGAAGTGCTGGGTGGTTGTGCAATCTCTGCTACTGCCTGGGCATCAATTCTCTTATTGTAATTCTCTAGGGTGAGCAGTCTTCCTACACTGCTTAAAATGCTGGGGAGGCCTCTGTTCTGTAGTGCCACGAATTTTTCCAGGAATCTGTTGATTTCAGTTTGCATATCCTGTGTCCTCCTCTCCAGTGTTCCAACCAAGTTCCTCAATGTAATGACTCTTTTGGCTACAGCAATTGTTTCTGTCCTGTTAGTGATTCCCATGACAGCTAATTGAGAGCTAGTCTTATAGTTCAGAGTATTGATTATCCTAGTAGCAGCTTCTGGCATGTGTCCGAGGCTTGCCCTGGCTCTCTGTATTTCTTTGTTTGCTTTAGTGATGAGCACCATTTGCTCATCCATGGTCTCAATATATTGCCACTGGTTGGCAATGGACCTCCCAATATTGCTCCATAGCACTGCTTTCATTTCAGCTGTCACCTTTTCTAGTGCAAGCTCCTTCTCTAGTTCAGCAATTCTCCTCTTAAGAGCTTTTACCTCTCTGTCCTTGGCTGCCTCATTCTGTTTGCTCTTGTCAAACCTTTCATTTACCTTAGTCAAGGTTTTCTTAAGCTCATCCAGCTCTTTCATTTGAGATTCCATGGCTTGGATCTCAGCTTGCAGCTTTTGCATGTCTAAACTAGCAGCCTGTTCTGATGTTGTAGTTGTTGCTGCTGTGGATGGTGCTGTAGCTTCTGTTTGCTGAGGAGGAGGAGTAATCTTTGGAGGGGTTTCCTCAAGATTTATTATGACAGGAGGAGGCTGGGAGGGTTGGCCCTCTTCTCTTTGCTTCAGGGTTTCTTGCAGTGCTGCCTTTGCAGCTTCAGTTTGTCCTAGCTGGTCCTGAGTCCTGACCAGCTCTTTGTATAAGGACACCAGCAGATCTGTAGCATCCTTTTCTTGCCTTTGCTGGGCAACTTCATCTGTTTGTGGATGGATGGTGGCCGGGAGTTTGATCTTCTTTCTTAGGGCTGCCATGTCTGCATCCCTTATCTTCAGGAGCTCTTGGATGCCTTTGACATCTTTAGGATCATGCCCTATCTCTATAATTACCTCTTCCAAGGACTTGATCCTATTGTCCTTGGCTTGTGATGATGCTCTTTCTAACTCCAGCTGAGAAGCTGTGTTGTCCAGGCTGCTCTTTAGTTTATAATTCTCCAATGTCTCATCTGCCAGGGAGGCATACACCATTTCACCAGTCTGCTTATGTAATTCAATCTTGTCCATGGGGTGTATGTCTTTGGCAAGAACCTCCATGTTGGTTCTTAGATAGTCTGAGGTGGACTGAGGCTGCAAAGTTGTGGGCATGAAGTGGCTCATTATCATTTTGCCTTCACTCACATCGAAAGCAGACATGAGTCTCTGCTGGTTGCTAGGAGCTAGGTTCAACAAGTGATCGTACAGCTGCACTTTTATTGGATCACTCCTCCTCTTGATGTCAATGAATTGCTGTTTTATACTTGACTGCCCTTTTCTAGTTTGACCGGAGGAGCTGACCTCTCCTCCCATAGTCATGTCATGTCCTCGCTGAGATGAGCTGGCCGAAAGTTCTCCACTGGGTGGGCCCATGCCCATGGCTTGCCTTACTGCTATGTCCTCCTCTTGGGAGTCATTCAGTCTTTGTCTCTTCTCTCCTCTGATGAAGGATGAGGTGTGGGGGGTCTCTCTCTCCCTTTTCCTAGTCACATCCTCCTTCTGTGGTGTTTGGAGGACTGAGGTGTCTACATTGGTGTCTGTCCTGGGAGGCACCTCTGTTTGGGGCTGCTGTTCAGTGTTACTAGGTAAATCTGTCCCCTTTTCCTGCTGCAAGGGCTGCTGTTCACTGGACTGTGCTTTTTCTTGTTGCTGCTCCAGTTCTTGCTGTTCCATTTCTTCTTGCTGCTGTAGCAAGGTGTCAACTTGTTCCTCTGTCAATACAGGTGGCTGTTCCACCTGTTTACCTTTGTCTTTGCCTGCTGCCTGGGATGTCTTCTCAGTGGTTTGCTGCTGTGCTGCTGAAGATCTAGCAGCTGTTCCAATTTGCTTTCTGTAGGAGAGGGGCACCTGTCCACAAGTTTCCAAGTCAGTTTCTTTTTGCACATTCCTAGCTTCTTTCTCAAGTAGTTCTACCTCAGTGAGTTGTTCTACTAGTGTACCCTCTTCCCAATCTAGTGCATTGGCATACTGTTCAATTTCAGGTTGTCTTTTATGTGCATAGTTGCCCAATTTGTATCTAATTCTCCTGAGGGAGATAGAATGATTGGGGTCATAAGGAATCCATTCAAAACTGGTCTGCAATCTGAGGCCTTCCAGGATGCTGTGTGCCTCTTTCCACCCTTCCTCTTTCTTGTTATACAGGAAGGAACCTAGCTGACTTCTTACCTTCAATTGTGACTTCTTGTTTCTACTCTGAAAGTGAAGGTAATCTGAGTTCCCAAACTGCCTGAAATACTCTAAGGCAAAAAGCCTCATGGGGACATACCTTGGCAATCTAAATGGGTTCAATTCACAGCCATATATCCTAATGACTGTGTGGTTCTGGTAGAAGTACCAGTTGCCAATATTGTAAGATTTGTTCAAATGTAGAATCCTCTTCATTTCATCGGTTAATCTAGGAGGAGGAGTACCTTGCAGAGCTGTTAGGGCCGGATGAACAAATAAATCAATAAATTCACAGTATGTATAGGGTGATACTGAGGTAAAATGAAAAACAGAGGTCCAGAAAACAACTGATCTTGGGCTTCCTTGGGCATTGAGTGGCCTCAAAGGAACAGAGAAGGTAGCTGGCTGATAGAAAAGGAATAAATGATATATATAGGAGCTGTACCTGAACAGTCTCTCCCTTTTCAAATTCATGAACTGATCATGGATTTTCTCTGCTATGTAAGTTGCATAATCATACTGCACAGCTGGAGGCTTACCAGGGGCAAATATGGACAGCATTGCCATTATGCTTTCATCTACATCTTCCAGCCCCCTGAATCCTAGGACATAGCCAATTAGATCCACCAACATTCTGCCCAACTCATTCAGACAATGGTACCCAATAGGAGGGGTTCTGACTGTTTCAGAGCCTGGTGTGACAAACAGTTGGTCGATTTTGACAATCTGGTCACTGGACAGCTTGATCCCTGTGTTAATCAGATTCTGCATGGACAGAGGGGTCAATTTCTTGGCTGTATTGAAGCACAGCATCTGGTTTATGCTCTCTGGGGTGATCTGGAACAGGACTAGGCCTGTGGGGCTCATGACTGCTCTTTGGCTGGGGTCATAGCATTCCTGGCAGCTATAAATAAGCTCTGGCATTGGATTGACTTGGGGAAGGTTGTATATGGGCAAATTTGACTCCCAAATCCCCAAGATATCTGCCCCACTGAGGTGCTGGGCTCTTAGTTCATTCAACATTAGCACATTATACTTGGTTCCCATGGGGAACCAATCCAGCATTTGGTAGTCCATGTCCCCCAGGGCTTTCCATGCTAATTCCTGGTGAGGGGCATTGATAGGCTTAATATTCAGTGCAATGGGGGTCTCCATAGCTCTTCAAGTTGCAATAATTGTAGGTAGATAGGTGGAATAGTAAAACACAGTCTGGAGGCAGTTTTCTGTGGAAACAGTTGAGGTTTTGAGTATTCAAGGGGAATTCTCTCAATAGCAATTGAAATACTACTGGAGTCTAGTGACAGAACCTCTCTGTGGTCTAACTGAACTCTCCAACCGGGTGAATTATGTCTATTAGGAATTCTGCTGGGAAAACGCAGAATTACAGAGGTTATATGCGAATTGCAGGTTTCTAAAGCTCTGCCGGTGTTTCTTGGCCCTCACAATGACAATGGTGGATGAATGGAGGGAAATGAACGGTGTAAATATCGTTTTTATGGTTCTATTATCCCTCTGAGCAAATCTGAGCTTAATGAAGGTCGTATGGAGGGCGAAATGGTCTAAATACCTGTAATTCGACGAGCAGAGGTTGAAACACAGGTGCACAGTTGCTTTTTGAGGAGGTCGCCCGGGCTAATCGACTGGCTGGCGAAAATTTGAGTTCAAACGGTCATGCAGAGCGATCAGCAGAAATCACAGTAAAATGGTAAAAACACGGGTAAAATTGGTAAATATGGGTTATTTTACCAATTTGGCGCTTTTTCCTGCTGACGTCAGCATGACGTCATTGGTGGGTCATGGTGAGGTGACGTCAGCTGACGTCATCGGGCGACGTGGCAGTGGGTGATTGGTCAAGGGGGCGGCGAGGTGGCAGCCCAGTCAGCAGTGAGGTGGGCCAATAGGAGAGGCAGGTACGAGCAGGCAAGGACGTGGCGGCGAGTCAGCGGCGGGTAGGTGGCGGTTACAGTGCAGCGGTCACGGTTAAAGCCTTAACCGCCGCGGTTTCTCGGGGCGGTTTAGGTACGGCGCAGGGGCTGTCAGAGCGGGCTCCGAGATGGTTCATTGCTCGACGCGTGGAGGAGGCGTGACAAGGCACAACGTCACTTTCCCGGAAGTTAACGTGCAGCCACGGGAAGCGCTCCGATATTGCTGTGGGCCGTCGGATCTGATGGGCTTGATCCGACGGCTGGCGGAGGGGAAACATGCGCCTTTAATACTGCGGGCGGAAAAATCAAACTTTATGGGTTTTATGTGGGTTTTTGCAAATGTTTTGGCTCAACCACAATGCGGTAGGATTGGGAAACGTGCCAGAGGCGGGCATTAACCTTTGCAAAGGTTTTATGGGCAAAATGGGTTTGGAAAGGGGGTTTTAGCAATGCAGAGGTGATTTGATGGCAAATTAACTTGCAGCAAAGGGGAAAAAGGGTGGAATAGGTTCACCAAAGTGGCGAGATGCCATTTGGTCCCTTTTGAGAAATACACGGCTATTATGCCTAGGGGAGGGAATATACATAAGATTTGGGGTTTTATACACCTTAGTGTTAATACTATTAGGGGTGGGGTAAGATAAGGGAGGTTATATAGTAGAATTAGGAGTTAATATGAATGAAGGAGGGGAATTAGAAAGGGGGTGTTAGTGATGGACTAGAGAGGGAAAGAAAAGAAGTTAGTGATCCTCTTTGCTGTAATTTCATGGAATTCACCACTTTGTTTGCTGATAGCTTTATTGCCTTGGCAAGAGACCTATTGATGCCTGTGTAATGGTGATCATATTCTTTCTGCAACCACAACTGCCTACCCAACTATTTGCCTAGCATTTTTTGTTTCTTCTTGGAGGGGCACTTGGACTTGCAACCCTCAATTGCCTTTTCTTTTCTTTGGCTTTTTCCTTTTCTCTCTATCTACTTCTACCCTTATGTCTTCCAAGGTCCCAGATTAAACTTTTGGGAACCTTTGCTTCTCTACCTAAACTACTTGTCTGCCAAGATTAAGCTGTTTGGACAGACCTCTTTCTCTATTCTACAACTCAAAATTGAAACATGGCATGATCCAGATTAGACTGTTGAATCATCCACAAAATTTGAAATAAGGTCCTCAATACTTGAAACACTTTACCCAGCTCTTGCTTTCTAGGAAATATGGGATCTTTGGATACCAGAGCAGAGCATATTTGGCTTTTCTCTTGCCAATCATGAAATATGAAACCTATTACTATAGGTATCCAACAGTGGCTCCACATGGGGATGGTTTTTCTTTTGAAAGACCAAGAACAACAGGTCAGATTGCCTTGTTCCTTGACTGCCCATTTTTGTCTTTGAAACCTGCTGCATATAATCTGTCAAAATTGTGTGCCTTTTCTTGGAGAACCTCTGATTCTATCTGCCTGTTGCTGCTAGGTGCAGCATTTGGGAAAACCTCTTTATACAATTTAAATCAAAAAGGAATATGTACAACTGCATATATACAATGAACCTCTGAATTTCTATCATAGTGAACAGTCAAAATAGTGCTTCAGCATCCTGCCATTGACAGGACCTTCATCCATTTCAGTCACAGTCAAACTTTTTAGGAAGTAAGTGTTATTACCTTGTACTACTTGGACAGAAAATGGTCCTTTCCATAAAGAATCAAACTTCCCATGTTTTCCTTTCTCTTCTCTTCTTGCATCCCACTTTAGAACTTTGTCCCCCACATTGAAATCCTCTGCTTTGGTTCGTCTATCAAAGGCCTTTTTCAGTTTCTCTTGTAGTATCTGCACTCTGCTGAAAACTTGTTCTCTGGTCTGCTGTAAACAGATTATCTGGTTAATCCTTCTTTGCATGTCATTTGGCTCTGCTTGGCTTTCTTGTAGGAGTTTCATAACCGGCACTCCTAGTGATGAAGGAAATCTGGCCTCTAATCCATAGACTAACTCATATGGGCTGGTCCCAATTGATCTTTTGGTGGTTAATCTGTCTGCCCATAAAGCATTTACTAGTTTCTTATGCCAGTTCTTTTTGTTCTCTTCCAGCACTTTCTTTATGATGTTTATCAGGCTGTTGTTTGATGATTCAGCAAGACCATTTCCTTGAGGATAGTAAGCTGTAGAATGGCCCAAAGTAATGTGAAATTTATGGCAAAAGTTCACCATCTTCTTGGATCTGAAGGCAGCAGCATTGTCTGTTATTATCTTGTCTGGGCAGCCAAATCTAGCCAGTATATTGTTCTCCAAAAATTGAATGATTACTGAATCATTTGCTTGTCTGCATGGGGCAGCTTCAATCCACTTGGTGAAGTAGTCTGTTGCTGTCAAGATCCATCTGTGTTGTCCTGAAGATGAGGGATGAATTTCTCCAATGAAATCCAAGCCCCATTGTTGAAAAGGTCTCTCTGTTGCAATGGGCCTCAAAGGAAGTGGCAGCAACTGTCTTTTGCCTTCAAACAGTTGGCACTTGTGGCATGATGTTGTGAATTTCTTCACATCGGAGAACATAGTGGGCCAGTAATAACCAGCCCTTAATATCTTGTCTACGGTGGACTTCCAGTACAAATGTCCACCACAGTTTCCAGCATGGAATTCTTGCATGATATTGTCAGTTTCACTCTCAAGAAGACAGTGCAGCAAAATACCTTCATGGTTTTTCCAGAGTAGATTCTCATCTATCACACAAAATTTAGATGTTTTCATTTTTAGGAAC